>OY720029.1:17167851-17217868 GCA_963082485.1 Eudonia mercurella
TTTCACTTGTTAATTTGCATCCAGCTGCTATCTGTGGTAATGTGAGTTATTTGCACTGTTTAACGAGGATTTTGCATGGGACCGAAGGCGCCATCTGGTGACGAATGACATGAGATTATAATTTACCATAACTCGATTGAATAGTGAATTAAACTCGCACTAGGCGCTTGGAACTGAGCGAACAGTTTTATTGTAAAAGTTAGAACGAATTCCAAAACCCATAACTTATTTACAATATGTCACACCTTTATTGTTTTAAGAGACCTTCGGTATTTAAACCTTAAAAGTTAGCCTCTTACACGATTAATACAGATAGAAATAATGAACTATGTTATATGTATATGTAAATATGCAAGTTAATAACTTAATTCTAAATCTGTGATTGTTTAGTAAAATTTTATTTTGTTTAGTTGTAATAGTTTGGATGCTTTTTATATCGGTATTTGAATCAAACATTATTTTAAAATATTCTAGGATATTACTACAAAATAGTTAAAAGCTTTTTTAGTAAAATTAAATCTACTTCATTTATAACTCTATTTAACACACTCCGATATTTCCATGAATATAAAAAATGTCTTGTCGACCCATCAATATCGCGCAAATACCGTATATTTTCTGCTAAATAGCAAACTAAACATACCACAATAGGACCGTAGAATTAACATACAATGTAATATAATGACTTAATAAATATTATCTAAGTTACCTAACTATATTGTAATTGTGATATTTGAGATTAATTTCATTTGGACGACTGTTCTATATTTTTACTGTGATGAAATGTAAGGATCAAGGTTATGATTGTTATTCAAATATTTACTTGTTGGCTACGTTCGAGAAAAGTTGTTTTTGGCCCATGTGTTTGTATTATTTATGTATTGTTAGAGTATGTTTTAAGGTATAAATTATACTTTGTTTTATAGATCACAGTGGCTAAAATGTACCTATGTATAATTTCTAAACTTACTATAAGTGTAGCTGTTACAATGTATAGTTATCTATAAAGTTGTTTATTATTATTGGTATTTATGGATTAAGTAAAATTTTACTAGGTAACAAAGTATTTTTATAATAACATACGAACAAAACTTTTAGGGATAATGTTCCGATCTGGAGCCATGTAAAAAGTACAAAAACTATTTGAACATAAATAATTGGACTTATTGATGAGTCAGTGTAGTTAAATGTGTAAGAAATGTTTATTGTTAATTAGTAAAGTGACCAACTTCTTTTACTTTCGCAGTATGAATAAGATTGATAGATATCTCAGAATGAATAAAGATCAATCTGCCTTACATGATAATTGTAGAACTTAGGTATATAATAACAATGTTATAACATCAAAAGAAAATCATCTTTAAATCTATCGGAAGAAAAAAAAATGTATATAAATGAAAGCACAAATGTTGAAAAATTTTTCCACGAGCAGGATTTGAACCTGCACCCTTCTGACATACCGGGTCAGGTGCTCTTCCAATTGAGAACCACGATAGCTCTAGATAGGTGCAGGTTCAAATCCTGCTTGTAGAAATTTTTTCAACATTTGTGTTTTAGTAATTTGTTCACAACAAAATTTGCGTTAAAAATTATTTGAACATTTTATGTATATAAATGGTTAAATATTTAAAACCAAACATCTTCTGTGTTAAATATTGTCTAGTCGTGGTATTTGTTTGTTTGTTATGTTAAGATATCTTTAATGTTTGTGTTATTTATATAATATGTTTTTAATTGTTCTGTTCAGTTATTGATTTTAACCTGCCTTGTCAGAAATTAATAAAGTAGTCTTTAGTTACTCAATTATAACCAAAGTAATACATAGTCAATAACATAATGTTAACAACAATTCTAAATACGCTTATGTAATTTATTTTATATTAGAATTACTACAAGACTTCGAGAATCTCACTGTAACACATTTTATAGTGGTTCATTATGTAGTAATTATGCCATACAAGTATTTCAAATACGTACTTCCGAGAAAATCGTGCTTCCGTTATTTTTGATCTCGTGCTTTTAATAAACTAATAAAGAATCAGCATTACAGAGATACGTTTATTTTTCATTTACTGTATAACACACCTTATTACTTAGCCAGTAAGGTGCCACAAAGTTGTTAAAGTTTTACCGTGTATCAGTGCCGTCGGCTTACTTCAATGTTAATAGGTCAAACTCTCAAACCAGTAGTTCATATTACCTACCCTGTATGTACATACAGAGTAGGTAATATGAATATTGTTAGATCTTAGAGATCAGCTAAGTGATATACATATCACTTGCAATGTAATAAAATACTCAAGTTATTTAGTGCAAAATACTTTATTAAATTGAAAACATTTTTGTGTCAATACAATAAATTCGAATTGACACGCAAAATCACAACATAGTATTTTAGTAAAGACGAACTGGAGGAACTTTATAATAAAATTTACATCATAGTATAAATTTTTGGTACATGGCACTATCAGTGACGTACTTAATTTTATAAACCTGCTCTTTCTTTTATAACACACTAGGAATCTTAATATTAATTATATTCTTAAAATCTAAATAAAGATATGTACATCCCAAAAAATTACTAATGTATTTGAGATCTCTTTTGTACGTTTGTGGTTGTTAGATAACTAAAGTGTTACGAAATAGTTGGACCCCAACAGAATTTCGTTTACTTTTTGAAAATTCATAGCTCAAAAATTAATAATTAGTATAAGTACGTGTATAACCAAAAAAATCGCCACATTTACGGAAATAAATCTATAAGTTGAGGATGGATAACTGTCTTATTTATAAAAACGCCAAAGGTATATAAACCAAATTTTAGCTTTTAATGTGTTAGTATTTTCGTTTAATTCATAATTAATGATAAAAACACGCCTAATTTAGTTTGAATTGACGTTTTTTTATGTAATAAGACTGATGTAATGTCGTCAGAACTCGATAAAAAAATTACTCAATTTATCTATTTATACAAATACTTACAACTTATTTCTTTGTTGCCTATAACTTAATGACGTCAAATAACCGTGATAAAAAAAATATTTATTTTGTTTTATTGAACCACATTTAGTTAGTTGTGATGTTATTTTGAAATTGACAAATCATTAAAACAATATTTTATTGCTTTTGTTTTAAATTATTAAACTAAAAAAAAGTGGCACCACAATATCTATATGGAAACCTATTATATAAGTCCTTCAAAATAATAAATAAACTTATGGCAACTCCTAAACATTATAACATTTTATTGTAAGGTGGTAGTAAAAATGTGTTTGTCACGGGGCTAATACAATCACTTTCAGTATAAATGTAAGTACCTATATGGCATGTGACTTACAGCCTCATTTGTATATGAAGGAACCTCAGAGGTAATTGTTTCTCTATCCTTAATAAACATAGGCAGACCTGGCTTAGGTACTTAAAATGCTTAAGAAACCTTTTTCATCTATAAACTATTTCTCTTTTTCATTCATTATTACGCCTGCATATCATCCTATCTAAAACTAACAAATTTATTCAATCAATGTTCAACCGTATTCCATAGACATAAAGTTGAAAGTCAATTGAGGCGATTTGACAGTTGGTGGCGTGGCAGTCGAATGTGCAGGCGTTTGAGTACATGCGATATAGACGGGTATAATAAAATCGTTATTTTTCACTTTGTACAACAAGATCATTTTTAAGGCATTGCAGTTTGAGGTTCATAAATAAAGTGCGTGAAAATGTCATGTTGCCTGCTGTCATTTTGGGGGTCGATGGTGACGGTCCGCTCGACGCCGTCCTCGTTGGACATGACCACTTGGTAGGGCACCTTGATCTGTAGCGGCACTCGCAGTTTTGTGTTCGAGGGCGCCTGAAAAACGTATTTATTTATTAAAATGGCACAGCTTCAGAATACAATTCAGTACAGTATTAACAACAGCAGGTATTATAAACTAGCTCGACGCGAACTGCTGCTGCTATTGGTAATTGACGCAATTCGGGATGGACTCCAATTTAGACCAGCTTGGAAGAACTGGTTTACCTTGAGATGGCTGACGCGAAGTACGTATGAAACGATAGTTTGATGTTCATTACCCGTTTACATAATACACTAGCCACATGTATAGAGCAAAGTAAAGGCGCAATGTATGACGAAATGCGACATACTCCAGATTTTCTCAAAACTGTGATAAAATCAAAATAAATCATTTTGAAATTAATTACGAATATTTGTAATTCATAAAATTACTTTCCGGAGGAAGGCATTGTGTTCTACTTATTGGATACTTACAGATGAAGTGTTTTTACAATTTATAACAGAACATTGAGGCATTTTCTTTATAAAAAAAAAATAAAAAAATACATTGAGGCATTTTCGTGTTTTTTGACAGATGTCTCCCTGGGTAAAGGTCGATCGCGGACTGAATATAAGTAGCGGTCAGTTGAGCACAGATGGGCTTATTCGAAACGTGTGAAGTAGGTGTACTTGCGTGATCTATGTTAATATAGGTCTGTGATATAAACTGTAAAGCTCAATATTTTTCAAACCAATCTGACAACTCTAATGCCTATTTCTATTTACAACAAAAATACTGACAACTCAGTAAAGTTAGTAGAAATATTTAAAATAAACCTTTATTTAAGTGAATTGATGCTATTTAAATCCGACAGTCATGGAGGCATTATGCTGCTTCTTCATCGAGGTCGAGATCGATATAATACAGAAAACATTTGTAAGTTACAAGTGATTTATACAACATTTATTTGTTTCCGCTTTTCGTTATAGATTTATTTGAATACTTTAGTAGAAAGTAGTGTATTTATTAAAAAAAAGTAAAAAAGAGTTTTTGTTTTAAATACCTGAAGAAGGGTGCTCTAGATTTGCTCTTCGCCGTTGATTGATGTGTTAGTTCTACGGAGTATTAGCCAAATTTAATACAAACGAGGCGTGAAGGGGCACCTTGCGGGCCGGCAGGATAAGGGTGACTGATACTGCGTTGTTTTTACGCTGTACCAGTTTTAAATATGTATATATTATGGCGTAGCATAATTGGAAAAGGATGATTGCAGAAAACCGGATAATTGGAAAACAGCAATAAATTTCGTAATAATTTTCAGGCTCTTTGTAAAAATCAGACTTTGTTTAGGACGATTGAAAATTTCTACTGTGATTGGCTAATCTATAGATTTATAATATCTTTATTATGATAGGTCAGAACATGGTTCTTAATAAAGAAGAAAGACGACGGAAAGTAGTTGTTAGCCAATCAGCTACCTGTCAGAGTGTAACGTTTATATCAGCCAATCAGTGCTCATGACTTGCGAAATGTGACCCCGTTATTCGCTATTATTCTATCGGACTTTTGCAAAGAGCCTGAAAATAGCTTGATTTTATTGTTATATTCAAATTAACCTGTTTTTTGTAATTATCTTAGGATTTTCTAAAACATCCGATTTTTTCAATTACTCTGCGACATAAATATTTATTTAAAAAAATGCCAAAGCTGCTGAAATAGGTACAAGTGGTAGTACTGACGTGTATGGTGATCTCGGGCTGCACCTTCCGCGGCAGCCTGCGGATGGGCACGAGGTCGGGCAGCTGCTTCTTCTGCTGCTGCTTGGGAGTTCGCTGGTGCACCTGCGCGTGCTTTTGCAGGTGGTCCTTGCGGTAAAAGCCTGAAGAGGAAGAGTTCATAACATCAATGTTTGTAGCATTGTTGTGTTCCGGCAGCTAGGGATAAGATAGCCAGTGCCTCAGTGCAACTTGCGGGCAGGCAAAATGAGGACGGCTGGTGGCCGCACCAAACCTGCTTCACGAGCTATCTTCGCATCTGGACTCTGCTTCTGCTTCTGCTTTTGCAGAGCAGTCATTTGCCTAACTAAGGAGTATTAAATCCAATGTAAATAGTAATGCATCGTGTACCTTTCCCGCAGTCCTGGCAGAAGAAGGAGCGCACGCCGGTGTGTATGTGCAGGTGTATCTTGTAGTGGTCCTTGCGCTTGAACGGCTTCCCGCAGAAGCGGCACACGTACACGCGCTGCGGCACCGGCAGCGCGTGCTCGTTGAGCGCGCGCGGCGGGCTGGCGGCTGCGGGCTCCTCTTCAACTAGCTATATACAACGATTGATTCACATTTTTGTTATTTGAATTTTTGAAAAAAAAATATTTACCGTTTAGAGCAACAAACTTTTTGTCTTTTTTTGTTGAGCTGTATGTAAATCAATTACAAGATAGAATTTTACTTTTTTATATTAAAAGGAGGCAAACGAGTAGGCGGATCACCTGATGGAAAGTAATCACTGCCGCCTATGGGGGTGTCCATGGGCGGCGGTGATTACTAAAACCTAAGTATTCGCAGATGCGTTGCCAGCCTTGAGGAAGGAGTTGGATCTTGAGGAGGGAGTAGGAATTAGGAGGGGGAGGGGTGAGAGATGAGCCTCCGGTACTTTCACTCACCGGACGAATCACAACAGCAATGAGTGCCATTGTTTCCCGCCGATATTCCACCCTCACAGAATATCGGCTGTTAATGACGGTAGTTGTTGACATTGAATGGGCGCCTTTGGCTTACAAAGTAAAAAGTGTTGAATAATTTCGGCGGGCTGGTTAGAACCACGATAGCGCAATTGGAGGAGCACCTGACCCGGAATGTCAGAAGGTCGCAGGTTCAATTCCTGCTCGTGGAAAATTTTTCAACATTTGTGTTTTTGTAATACTATATTGTTTTAATTATTGTTTTTTTTAAATGTAATATTAATTTTAATTTTAATGCAATCCTTGACATTTTATAATTGTATGTATTTTAAAATCTAATAATCCAATATTTTATTGTTATAATTTTAATGCTTTGACCAAATACTCCTTCTCAAACAAAACAAATTTACTATTTTTATTACTTTTGATTATTATTATTATTTTTATTGCTTTCGTGTAACATCTGTAATTAAGATTGCATTTAGAAAGATCAACCATTATATAAAATGTTTACTCATCAATGATTTAATGTTAATCTTGTTGATGTTAATAAATAAATAAATAAATAAAGTAATACAATTTCTATTAAAAAAAATTGCTTTGGCAGTTACTATATTAAAGTTTCTCTATAATCTAAATAGGGCGGCTCGCCCGGCGATATCAAATAATTAATATACTATCAATGCCTTGCAGAAAAATAACTTTTATTTAGTGTTTGCTAACGCGTAAGAATTTGCTTTCACCGTGATATAAAGGTGACTGAGAAAAGATTATAAGGTATATGGAACAGTCACATGATGTCAGATTACTGCTGGTCTTCACAAAGAGATATTCCCAAAAATCCCAAAACACAAAAGAAAGAAGTTTCTTTTAAAATATAACATACTTTTCACTTTTTAATTATATACGACAATAAATAGTTTACTGGTATTTTTCATTAAACATTTCATAAAAAATATACTTACTTACTGTTATTTTTTTTATACTTTCTGCTTCTTTACTATGTTATTTTAAAAATATGATGAAAAAACTAAAAACATTAATTTGTCCCGCAGTGGACGTCTTTGACTAAAATGATAATGATGATGATTCAAAATTAATTACTGGCTTATTCTTAAGGTGACGTTGACCTCACCTCTTGTATCAAGAACTGTGTAGGGTTGCTGTTCTCCTTCTTAGCCTCCTGCGGCGCGTGCGCAAGGCCGCCGCCGAGGTTGGAAGAAGCCACGTCGGGTATACACATGTGGCTCTCGAAGTCTTCGCTGGAGTGAAAGCCTGGAACACAAGCGGAAGCGTTACTATGCGGCCGATGCGGTTTGTATAATACTGCTAATGTATCATTATTTAATTCGTAAAAACGGGAGTAAATTATTTATATTTTTTTTCATTTGAACGTCGTAAATGTTGAACTGAATTGGTTTATTTGTGGCGTCGCCGTTGCTATATTATACTAATGTATGTTACTACTGGAATTCCATAGTATTTTATTTTTGGCCGGTACATCTCACCTGATGTTAATTAACGACTTTCAAATGAAAAAAATTATAATTAATTTACTCCCGTTTTTCACGAATTAAATAATGATACATAAGCAGTATTCGACATTTGTGGTCACACAGGGCAATAAGACTGAGGTCACCTTAAAATAAATTTGTGGTCTCGTAGCGTGGTGTTGGAACTGGGATTTAATAATTTATATCAAGGGATCCTACGTATGAATTTCATTTTCATTTAAATGTGTAATAAAATCAAAATGAAACTCTTGTTCGTCTTTTTGCAAAAAACTGCAAAAGCAGATACGCGGTTTATCAAACTGCTCTTACGCGGTCTCGCACACTCACCGATGATATGGGAGTCGAGGCATTAGTCAAGATATACCCACTAAAAACTCCTGTACTTGAGGAACTTCGCAGTCTGGCTGTCTGTCAGTCTGCAGGAGGGTCTTTGCCGTCAGGGTGATGCCGTTATGAACAATATAAACACGTGGGCTAGTTAACGTGGCTGTAAAGCGAGCACCAGTTGGTGTGCGAGCGCTCCTAAAGGTGCACGTTGGCGGGGACGTTGAGATGCTGCTTGCATGCGTGTGCACCTCCCCAAGATGAAGGGGGATATACCTACTTAAAACTCCTGCACTTATGACCTGATATGACCGATATATATATGATATATCCACTAAAAAGTCTGCACTTGGCGAAATCCGCAGTGTGTCTGTCCGTAAGTTTGGAGGAGGGGTCCTTGCCGCCAGGATGACCGCTGCTTGAGGTGCACGATGGCGTGGGTCTTGGGGAGCTGCTTGCACGTGTGTGGGGGCCAAAGGGGGTAATAGGGTATACCTACTGAAAACTTCTGCACTTGGAGAAGTCCGCAGTATATCTATCTGTAAGTCTGCAGGAGGGGTCCTTATAAACAATATAAACACGTGGGCTAGTTACCGTGGCTGCAGAGCGAGCACCAGTTGGTGTGCGACTGCTGCTTGAGGTGCACGTTGGCGTGGACCTTGAGATGCTGCTTGCGCTTGAACCGGCGGCCGCACACCACGCACGCGTGCGGACGCGACTCGGGCAAGACGCGCGCGGGACGCTCCACCAAAAGCCCCTGCTTCTGGGAGGACGAATAAAGACAGTAACAACATCATTATCACATCACCAGCTTTATATATCCCCACTGCTGGGGCACGAGCCTTCCCTATGGACGGATAGGGAGAACGGGCCAAACACCACCACGCAGGCCCAGTGCGGATTGGTGGTTGTTAACGACTGCTAATACAGCCGGGATCAATGGCTTTACGTGCCTTTCGAAGCACGGAGGAGCTCGAGATGTTACATTGTTGTAAAGGCCCCGCAATCGATGGGGCCCCCTTGTTCCTGCCGGATCACTAACCGATAACCGATATTACCGAAAAATATATTTGTTTTGCGAAACAAGAATTACTAACATATTGACTTTTTTTGCTTTTTAATTCAATTAAACCAGGGGCCTAACACTGGCAACTCTATCTGGCTGCAAATAAATGAAAATACCAGTTGAATAAATCTAGAGATTTGCTTATCTACTCCTTTTGCCTGTTTTACTAAAATCTAGCGTAGCATTAGGACCCCATTATCCGTAAGTGCCCAGGGCCTCCAATAGGTTAAAGACGGCCCTGAGTGGGATATAGTATGTTAGGATTTTTACTTTTATTTTACTAACTAGCTGACCCGGCGGACTTCGTACCGCTTTGAAAGTTTCCATCATTGAGTTAAATATGTATTAACCCGTCCCGCGCTGTAAGTATAATTAGCGGGCCACCTTGTGTACGACCGTGCGTACATATGGCGCGCGAGGACTTAATGGTTTCCATGACAACAAAACAAACAAATCATTTTGTATTGGAAAATTAAATTGTCGGTTTTAGTATTTTATTTAATATAGCCTATGTTACTCAGCGCTAATGTAGCATTCTAATGGTGAAAGAATTTTTTAAATCGGTCCAGTAGTTTTTGAGTTTATTCGTTGCAAACATACATACATACAAAAATACAAAGGTTTCCTCTTTATAATATTAGTATAGATGTAATCAAATGGCAAGTAAAGCTCTTAGTTAGTTGATACTTACGATATGCGTGTACTCCTCCGATTCCATTTGACTGTCGTCGTCCAGCTGATCCGCCTGCGCCTGTTTGAGGTGCACCTGGATGCACACCCTCATGTGCGCATTCAACTGGTCTTCCTTGTGAAACTCTAAGGACAAGCATAATATCTCCTTTAAATGACTTTAAGATTTAATATAGCATACTTATATACATAGGAGCTCGATTGCGAAGTGGTTAACGCGCTCGGTCTGCGATTGCTGACGTTAAGCAACTTTCGCAAAGGCCGGTCATCGGATGGATGACCAAAAATTTATCATCTCGAGCTCGTCCGTGCTTCAGAAGGCACGTTAAGCCGTTGGTCCCGGCTGCATTAGCAGTCGTTAACCACCAATCCGCACTGGGCCCGCGTGGTGGTTTATGGCCCGTTCTCCCTATCCATCCATAGAGAAGGCTCGTGCCCCAGCAGTGAGGACATAAAAATGGGCTGATGATGATAGCATACTTAATTCGTCAATTAGCTCAGGACCGCAATAAGTGGAAGGAATGAAGGGAGGCCTTTGCCCAGCAGTAGGACAGTCAGGGCTAATAATAATACTTATGTAATTGGCCATGATCAGATCCGAACCCCTCGGAGAATCTAGCAGGGAACGGAGACACGCACTGGTGCGTGATTTCATTCACTCTAGAAAACCTCTGACGGTGTTTCGTTTCACACGGCTTAAGGAACCCTTTAAGTTTCTCGGCGCCCCCAAAAAAGTCCGGTGAGGCTGAAGAGGCAATCTCTCTCCAAAAAAAAACTTTATTAGCGCTACACATCTATAGAGAAGTTAATTTTACTGAAGAGGAGATATGTAAAAACTTATCTTATCGGTTATTTAGGACAAAACCATAAAGGCCTCACAAATAAACAGAATATAAAGTATTCGAATAGTTATTCCGTGTTTGGTCTCTTTTACTCTAATCAGAGATGAAGTTTACACGACGAGAACAAAACACGGAATATAGTTTCCAAGTTTATTTTCATTTTATTTATCAAGAATTTATATTGTTTCCTAAAGTTTAGGAGACAACTACACAGTAATTAATGAAAGGAAGACCCCTCTTCCTGGGACCGAGGTCGCTGCAAAGGTTATCCGATGGCGATGGGCGACCAAAAACCTAGGTATCAATTTTTTTTTTTTTTTTTTTTTATTCTGTGGTATCATCTCGAGCTCTTCCGTGCTTCGGAAGGCACGTAAAGCCGCACCTGGCCCGCGTGGTGGTTTATGGCCCGTTCTCCCTTCTATCCATAGGGAAGGCTCGTGCCCCAGTAGCAGGTACACATAAAATGAGTTGATGATTATGTTTTTATTTCAATAACAAATTGATGCAGCATGCATCATGTGTCCACCTACATACGTTACTCATTGATGCCACATGGCTTCAATGAGACATAGCGAACTGAACGATTAGGCTAATGATGGTTTCAGGTTCACGATGCTTATCATAAATTGGAGTTATTCATTTAGATGAAGCTTTATATATCCTTATGTGGCTGCTAAAAATAGAAGCATTAACGTCATGGGGTTCTAAGTGCGACTATAGCACCGTTACGCATTTATCTATGGTCCCAATGACAAAATCAGGGGGCGATTTTTGAAACAGTGTGATCTAATTCTCACGTTATGATAAGTAACAGTGCTCCTTTTGTCTGTTATTAAAAGTCACTTGTAACTTATTTTTGAAACCGAAAATTCTCAAACGGTAGGTATTGTAATTACAAAATTGCAAATAATGCAAAAAATATTTCATTTCAATGTATTTCATGTCACTTTTAATTTCGAGATCACCGGTAAGATTCACCTGGTAAGAGATATCGCCCCCCAGGTGCCCCAGGGCCCTGAGAAACGATTGTGGACGTTTTAAAATAGCACAATGCAGACCCAGGACTCTTTACTTTTACAAAAGCTCCAAAATGTAGTATGCTAATAACTATGTTAAATGTATTCTGTGAGGTGTGTTTCGGCGGGCTGGTTAGAACCACGGTAGCTCAATTGGAAGAGCACCTGACCCGGAATGTCAGAAGGGTGCATGTTCCAATCCTGCTTGTGGAAATTTTTTCAACATTTGTGTTTTTTTAATTTGTTCGCAACAAAATTTGCGTTAAAAATTATTTGAACATTTTATGTTAAATGTATTAATAACAATGACGCAACTTTTATTTGTTCTTGTAATTTCAACCAATTCATACTCCAAGCTCGTAAACGGAAATAATACTCGGAAAAAACAATGATTTAGGTCGGAGCGACCGCTTATTTACCAAACATAGAGGGTTAACTTGAAAAAAATATAAAAACAAAATAGCGTTGAGTATGTATCGGCAGCCTACCGACCCCGAATACCAGGTAGCCGCCCCCTTCTTGCGAATAGTCCGACGGGCGCGAAACACACGACCCAAGACATTTTTTATCACTTATAGCAGGTAATATGTCTAATATTGTATAAACTACATAGTTAGTTCATTCTTATAAGTAAAATTGTTATAAAACAATCCATGTACTTATATATATATGTACTGAAACATTTACTGCTTCGTACTCAAATGTTTGATGTCTATGTTTGCCTACTATTTATATTTGTACTTTAAAACCTAAAGAGCCTTTATATAATTTCAGTATGCCATGCTAAATTCAAAGATCAATATTGTTCAAACCAATATTCTAAAGAAAATTATTATCTATGCTCAAGAAAAATACAGAAAACCAGTGAGTATGCAATATAAAATCAACTATGGAAACTTTAAAATCTATCAGCTTACTAGACCTCTGCAGTGTTCATGGAAGTTTTCTACAAAATAGGCATTTAAGTTAGTATGGGATACCAATATGTAACACAAACTTATATTAATTATGTCCGGTAATTTTAATTTTATTACAATATTTAATTTGATTTATTGTTAGACTCGAATTGAATAAGCATGTTGTTTACACATATCTGTGGAGTTACAGCCTACATACTTTATAAGCAATTTTGTGTAATAAATTAATAACCCCTTGAGCGTCGATCGACCACCAGGTGGCCGATAACAATTAAAATTCTATTGTGTCTGGTATTCGCGCGCTCGAGCTCGTAAATGAAATAAATAAAAACACGGAGATCAAAATATAATGACGCGTACCATTTCACTTACGTAGTAGGTAGCAGTTTTTTTTAAAGAACAAAGGACAAAGCGCTTAGCCTCACCGAATTGGTATGTGTGACGACAACACATAAATGTAACGATCGAAGGTGGAAGAGCACATTACTCAGAACCAGAATCCTGAACGACTGAGAAACTGGCTTTAATAATTGTATTCATTCTCACCACTAGACCAAAGAAGAGGTTTATTGTATCTGGTATCTAAAATATGAAGCTCTAGAAGTTTCAGATTCTATCAATTTCGCCCGGGTTTGTGAAACCCGCATTTGGCAAGCAAAGGTGATTCAGTCAATACCCAATTGTAGCGATGACTTGATTTCAATGATGGAGGCCATTGCCCAGCAGTGGGATAGTATATAGGCTTTACTTTATCAGTTTTGCACGAAATAAAAAAAGAAAACGTATTCGTAAACCATGATTCAGTACGTTTCAATCGAAAATATCTCCCCCTTTCGCTCAATCTAAAAATAAAACGCATTGCGAGCGGCCTACCCCCCGCTCGCGGCGGTTGGCCGTTACACATTTCTTCCGAGAACCCTCCCTCCCTTTTTTACAGTAACCAAATGTGACAGTAGTGCGCACCCCACACAAAAACCGGTACCTACGAGCCGGGACCCTACCCCCGAAGGAATAAGTTTGAGTCGGGTTACGGCTGTTTTGAGTTCTGTATAGCTGCGTGTTTTTTTTTAACCCATTTAGTCTGACCATGCGTTGGTGTGTTGTTGTAAATGAAACTCTAAAAGTATTATATTAGGGTTTATCTATATATCTATTAGGGGGGTTATAACGCCCTGTCGTACCAAGTGGGTTAAATATCTTACGGGTAAGACGACCTTCACCTCACCTGATGTTAAGTGATTGAAGGTGGAAGTGCACTTCACCCGGAATCCTCAACTACTGAGGCATATATTTGGTGGCTTTAAGTCAGGTGGCCGAGTGGCAATGATCTCGACTCGATAACCGGAGGTTCTGGTTTCAATTCCCAGGTCACTAAACTAGTAGAAATTGTTAGATTAAGGAATAAAGTATAAGAAATAAATAAAATAGTTTACTAAAAATGGAATAACATACACACTTGCATGTGTGTATGTGTATTCACAAAATAAACAATAAGTTAAAAATATAATTTAAGGTGTGTAACAATTTTTATAGTACAAGTAATATAACCAATGTATATAAGTCACCCTTTAAAATGGGAAATATGTTAGTAGATGAATGTAATAGTCTTAAGAAATCATAATGTAAAAAATGAGCTGTATCCCTACTGATATTAAATAAAACAGTGTTTTGAAGAATTTACTACCCCAAGTACAAATAAGAAATAAAATAGGTACTACATAAATAAAAAATGTGTTATTATGAAAAAAGCAGAACACCCACTGCTTGGAATGAAAGGCGATGGATGAATGTGTGGAATGCAGAATATAAGTACGAGAGGCATAAAAGATAGAACTTGAGTGAAAGAGAAGTAACGTAGTAATAATAAAGGCTCCGATACTGTTGGAAGAAGAATGAAAAAAAAAAAAATTGCCAGGTCAGGCAAAATGAGTAACGACTTTTTTCTAGATATAACCTGGATTTTAAAAACATTGTGTTATAAAATGTTCAAAATGATTTTTAAAGCAAATTTTGTTGCGAACAAATTACAAAAACACAAATGTTGAAAAAATTTCCACGAGCAGGATTTGAACCTGCACCCTTCTGACATTCCGGGTCAGGTGCTCTTCCAATTGAGCTATCGTGGTTCTAACCAGCCCGCCGAAATTATTCAACACTTTTTACTTTGTAAGCCAAAGGCGCCAATTCAATGTCAACAACTACCGTCATTAACATCCGATCATAATATTTTTACAAATATTAAAGATCAGTTAAGAAATAAGCAAGCTATTTTAATCATTTTGAACATTTTATAAAATGTCAAGAGGAATGTCAGAAGGGTGCAGGTTCAAATCCTGCTCGTGGAAATTTTTTCAACATTTGTGTTTTTGTAACATTGTGTTAGCCAAGGCGTTTGCCAATACCCATCAATGGTAGCGATGACTTGTTATGTAATCAATGATAGACAGACCATCGCCCAGCAGTGGGACTGTATAAAGTGAATATTCAGTAACTTTCATGATTTAGAAAAATTCCAACAGCGGACTGTTAGAAGCAGTATTTATTGACTTTTTAAAAGGAGGAATATAAATAAAAGTTATCATTAAAGTAAGCATAATCTCACGACAAGCATTTTTAAATGGTGCACTGCCTTGTTTATTATTATATTAACAATATTAGAACAAGAACTTGACAAAAGATAATAGGTAGATAAAAAAAAATAGAAGTCGCAATAATACTGTACGTATTCCATTTGCACAATACCATTAATACTTTAAAATGGTACCTTTTATGGTTTACATACAACCAATGTTGAATATTTTACGATGTTCGAGTATACTATAAGATGCTATAAGACAGCTTTCGCGTCACTCGAGTAATTTACTGCACTACACTTCAATCAGCCTTCGCCCGCAGGACCCTAAAAGGTACAATGCGATGTGCGCAAGGTTTAAAATAACACACGGGTTCTTCTAAGGCACGCGGACGTAGGAAAAAAAATGTAGGAGGGAGTTGTTATCTTGGGGATTTGGCCTCTAAACTTTTGCTTGTATGGAAGGTAACGAATACTTTCAACTTTTTTGTCGTCATAGGTACAGGTCAGAGAGACAATGATGGTCAGAAATGGTCAAGAGCTATAACTATTGGCGGTATGGAAAAAACATAACCACTGCTTTGAACTTTCTCGTTACGTGTATTTTTTGCCAGGAATAGTCAGTATATGAAACAAACTCGAAATATCGAAAACGTTTCTAGTTTTACCACAAACATTTTTAATTGTAATAGTTATACCATCAAAAACAAACTTGTAAAAAAAACCAAGTCTCGCAACTCAGTTCTTCAACCGTAATAAGTTGTGAGATCCATGTAAGTAATACCAAGTTCTCAATATTAAAAATCTTTTATGTTTTAAATAAATGGATTGTCTTGGCTATCAAATTAACCACCGCGTTCGTTCGCTACGATACACGCCAGGCGACTATCTAGGCGACCAGGTGGCGCTTAGCGCGTAGTGGGGCCACTCAGATTCAAATGTATGTGTTTGTTCACTAAGGGCCGATTTTTTAATTGACGGATAAAACTTATTCGATTGATAAAGTATTAGGTAACCATTTTAAAAATGTATTGTCATCATAACATGACTTTATGATTAAACAGGTGACATTTTAGCTTGATTGCGTAATACTTTATCAGAAGGATAAGTTTTATCCGATGATTGAAAAATCAGCCCTTAGATAGTTATTTTAGCGAATTTCTTACCTCTAGGCGCCTAGCGAAGATCTTTGCTATGTGGCCGCGGCCTTAGAGTTTTGATGATTGGTCAGTCAGTGAGTGAGTGACAGAATTAAGAAATTTTGATTAGTTATAATTATATATATATATATTATATATTAATAAACTACTGGTTCAAATTAAATGAAATTTGAAATATACCGTGTTTATACAATGCCTGCTTCATCATCATCATCATCATAATCGGCCTATCTTAGTCCACTGCTGGACATAGGCCTCCCCTAATGCCTGCTTGGTTACTGAAAATTCAGGCTTCTAGTTTTATCCACAACGAAATTATAGGGGGTCGAAAATGTCCTGAACTGCTTCGAGAAGAAGATGGTACGGCCGTGCCGCTTTTTTGCTCGACTTGGCCCCCCGCACTGCCGTGCCTCCAGATTATTCCTTTCTATTTTGAAACTTAACATAGACGACTTGCATTAAGCTAGTCTCGAATCTATGACATTTCGCAATCCAGGCGTCTGTCGCCTTACACCTGAACTACCGTGATGTTAGTTGCCCTTTCAAATTATTCAAGTGCTAGTTTTGCATGAGAGATATTTTGAGGAGAAGCTGCAAAAAAGACGGCTAAGAGAAATTGTTACAATGATCCTTTATATTATTGATGTTATACTCGTAAAGGCATACAACACAACCGCAAAAAAGCTTTCAACATGTTTTGTTCGATTTTGAAATGCAGCGGCAATACAGATATTCATTTTTAATTTCAACTAATATCTATTTAAATATATTTTTAAATAAGGTAAAAGGGGTAGCTTAATTAATCAATTAGAATTAAGCTACTTACCCCTATTGTTTGTTATTTGGCATTATTGTAACAAAAATCAAATATAAAAATAGGATTTTGTAACCGGTGCTGGCAACTGACTCAGTTGTCTGTCTCCTTCTTTGAGAACAACTGCGTAAGGCTAACACCAAAAGGATACATACGGCTTCCTTCTTTTGTTCGGAACGCCTTCGGGGCGCATTTACCTTTTTATAATATAACTAGCTGACCCGGCAAACGTAGTTTTGCCATAAAAAATATAAAAAAAATTTAGGGGTGGACTACCCCTAACATTTAGGGGGATGAAAAATAGATGTTGGCCGATTCTCATAGATACCGGATGACCCGGCAAACGTTGTTTTGCCATAAAAAATATAAAAAAAAATTAGGGGTGGACTACCCCTAACATTTAGGGGGATGAAAAATAGATGTTGGCCGATTCTCATAGATACCGGATAAGCACAAAAATTTCATCAAAATCAATCAAGCCGTTTCGGAGGAGTATGGCAACGAAAACTGTGACGCGAGAATTTTATATATTAGAAGACTAGCACTTTACCCACGACTTCGTCCGTGTGGATTTAAGATTTAAAAACAAAACTTCTTTTTTCAAAATTAGATATAGCCTATGTTACCCGCAAGATATGCAGCATTCTATCGGTGAAAGAATTTTTGAAGAATTGGATCAGTAGTTTCAGAGATTAGCCCCGACATACAAACAAACAAACAAAGACACAAACGTTACCTCTTTATAAATAGTATAGATTGTTTATAGGTATGTTTGCCGTGTGATATTGGGATGACCGATGACTGCTATTGATTTGCGATGATTCGCCATCGGCCATGATGGCCGGGGGACGGCGGGAGGGGGGCGCCCGACACACGGACCCAACCCCCTTTTAAATTATTCCGACTATGCTAAACTATAGCTTACGGCCGAGCTCTGTTTCTGCGGGTTTATTACAGCTCAATGAAGACTTACTAAACATTTTCCGGTATTTATTGTGCCATCAAACTGCTGTCGTTTTGTTTTTGCTTGAAATGATATAAAGCTTGAACGACTTTCAGTATACTATAACACCTGTATATAACTTCTATTGTAAACTAATAATCCATTAAGCTGCAATGTATGTCATATCAAAAATATAAATCATCATTCATCAATCATCAACATCATCCATGCTTATAGCAAAATGATTCAGAACATGTTAAGAATTGAGTAAAAAACTAAGGTACCTACCTACTTACCTATAATCCTTAACAAAAGGAGGGATGCAAGTTGCTTTTTCTGACTTGTTCGTTCAACTCGACTCGGCCGAAAATGGCCGAGTTGGCACCATTTTAAAATACCTACTCAACTCGACCGACAGTGAAATCTGAGACAATTACCTATGTACAGTTAACTACAAATAGTATTTGTTTAATTTACCAAACTTTAAATGTTCCATTGCATCGGAAGCCAAAATGGCAAGCATTAGGCTTATTATTATTTATATTACGTATAAGAAAACAAATAAAACGTTTTAAATACTTATGTAAAATATACAAAAAAAATATTAGCCTCGGTGGCCAATATCATATGGCTTTTTACAATTTATTTATATAATTAAATTTATTTGGCTTTTCAACAACACATGCGCAAAACACTTTTTATTAATTTGATTTATCAGCGTGTCCTGCCTGTGTCACATAAGCCTCCTCCAGATTTCTCCACTGCTTTCTGTCATAAACACAAAACAGTGTGCAAAAAACTTAATGAAATGTTTTTACATTATTAACAATTCTTTAGAGTAGTTTAAATAACATCATACCACTATCACTTAATTTGTTATTATTTTAATTTAGTTGCGTTTTTTTTTTAATTTGATTCACCAACAGCTATTTAAATTGAAACTTATTCGCTAGGAGTACATTGCAATGTGGTTTCAAACCGAATGCACGGCCAATTACAGGTAAACACCTCATGTAAACTATGGCAGAAGATTTTACATAAACATAAATAATAATAAGTGTTTCCGTTCAATATAGTATAAATCACAGATCACGTTTTGTAATGATTGGTTTTTATCAAAACAAATAAATCAATATTAGTATTGAAAACTGTAAAAATCACAAGACTATCTAAAAGCAAACAAAACATTTAAAAAAATTATATACCTTCGAGTATATAAAACTGTGTCTATTAGAGATCTACAATCATATGTGTCGGGCGTTTGACAAGATGTTTATTCAGAAAAGGTACCTATTTGACAAACACTTTCGTAAGCTAGCTTTTCCATTGAAATTAATCACATTTTTTTATATTTTGCCCTTAATTTACAAATTTAAGAAGTCTATGCTTATTATTGTTTTGAGTTAAGAACTCATCCATCATATTCGTACCAATTAAATAAATCTTATAAAAGAACTCGTCATAATTATTACACTGTATTTCGTTGTATCAACTTTGTAGTTAGCTATTTAATATTTAAGTAATTTTCAGTGTTTGGTTTAAATCCGTTTTCACTGACTGTGTACTTTGTACGTGTGTGGCCGAGTTGACAAACAAATCCTTTTCTAAATAACTATTGGTCATTAATATGATAAACAAAAGCTAAAACATTACATACCGACAGACTAAATTAACTTAGGGACAATAATTGTAAATTGCCAATTCTGTAAATAATTAAGTAAGAAAGCCAGTTAATAATACCGATAAAAATAAGAAAATACCAACACAACTGTTATTTAATCTGTGCCAACACTAAGATACTTTTAAATTCATAAGTTTGACAAAAGAACTAAATAACATTTAGACCTTTACCCTTGTACTACAAAACAGTATTTAAAGTTAAAATATTGTGTCTCTGTCTAATAATATTCGCTAAAAAGTGACAGCATATGTTTTGAGCATTGTCTAACTTTAGTCATGTAGTGTGGTAAAGCAGCTATTGATTAAATCTACTTACATGTGTCTTGTAGTGTGTATGTACCTATATGTATCTAAATAAGCTTTACGACTTAAAAGGCTAGCTGGCATTAGGTGGCCGGTGGGCCGCGGGACTGGCCTAACGACGCGCCCGCGTGGGGGGTAATGACCCGGGCTCCCGAGTAATTGGGAAAGGCTTGTCTCCCAAGCGGCCCGAATGCCTGCCCACACTGCCAGTATTTATAGAGATAAAATGTTGAGGATAGAACGATGAGAAGGTTTGAACGGTTTGCGGTTGCTAAACTTGAGTTTAAACAAATTTACCAATGAAATAATGAGACGAATAAGTAAGTATGTTGATCGATGCGAATGAGAAAAATTTATTTAACTTTTAAAACTATGCGATATAAACCGTAATAAGGTAAGCGTAATTCGTGATCATAGTGCATGCAAGCATGCCGAAATATCTGGTGACGATAACAAAAAATATAAAAAAAAAACTCGAACGTGATAAATAAATACAACTGTATGCGCGGTCAGTGGCTGTAAAAATGCTCGGAAAAAACATCTAGACCAGTCCAGCAGCGGTATTTAAAGACTGACATTTGAGAGGCAACTTCTGCATCAGCATTATGCTTTGAGACTTACTGAAAAGTAACATCGAAAATTACAAAATTCTCGATTCCCGATGGCGACTAGCGCAATTTGTGATTTTGAAAGTTTAGCAACTAGCGCAATGTCAAAACCAAATTTAAAATATTGTAGTGTTATCCGTATCTTGCTTCAAAAAGCGTTAGGTAAATCGTTGGTCCTGGCTTTTTTCGGTGGCTTATCGCTCTATCTGTCCATTCCATGCCATGTGCTTCTTTTCTTTTTTTCTTTATGTAGGACTATCGTCCTATATATAGGCTGATGATGCTAATGATGATCATTATCTAGTATTTATAAAAAGAAGGCTTTATAAATAAGATGTCACATTAATTTCCCCACATTATTAAAAGCGATGAAAGGTAGGTACTTTTACAGTAAGCTGTTTTGTTAAAGTTTTGTTACACAAATATTCAAAATATCCAAAAACTAGCACAAGATTGTCCGTATACCGATTTTCCCGTCATTTACCAAACGTTTAAAGTCAATGTGTTGGGTGACCTACCCGTGAAAAAACTGCAATAAGTCAATCTGCCAGAATGTAAGGGTTCGTAAAGGTTCCAGCTTATTACTAAGGAGGAAACGGTCCAGACTCACGGTCTTGAGCCTTAAATAGATATCAGGTAACGGTAGTTCCTTAATTGGCCTGGACAGGATCTTTAGTATCGATTTACGAACTAGAAATGTATAACAGGCAGAGACAGGGAAACGTTCAGAGGATCAACTAAGTGAAAATGGATATTGAGTAATAACTATATACATTTTTTATGTTACGGCACAGAAGAAAGACACTTACAGTTAAGCACAGTGTCTTCATTTCACCTTATGTTGAGTGATGATATATCCAATGGTGGAAGCGCGCTTCATCTGAGATCCTCAACTGCTAAGGCACTGGCTATCTTATCTCTAGCTGCCGGAACATAACAATGCTACAAACATTTATGTTATGGCGACATATATAGATAAGATGGTGGTAGCTAGCCCTACCACCAACCAAACCGAGTTTACAAACATCGAACAACAAATACAAACCAACCTTTTAAGTCACAAAAATTTAAAAACTTCCATATAGATCCCATCCTCACTCACCAAAGGAAGTTTTGTAAACCCCAATAAAAGATAACAGGCTAGGATTTGTTAGGCTTAACATACTCTGTTATCCAACCAAACTCAGACACTTTCAAAGTAAAGAGGCAAAAAAACAAAAGAAAAACCTCCCTTCTCTTAAGGGCCCGTCCGTACCACGCAAAAAGACTGAATTTCGACAAAACCTAACGCAGTAAGTAGGTAGGTACACACAGTATCCATCATATACATTCGAATATTCGAACCCTGATCGATACATCGGGGGAACTCAAAACAGGCGCCTAACGCCCGTGTACTAAGGAGGGCCGAATCCGGCTCAGCGACCTTTCGAGACCCCTGGTTCCACGGCGTCCCGTGGGCCTGTGGGAGGGGCTTATCCAGGGGACTAGATTGGGGACGCTTCGGAGATCTAATTTATTTTCGGGTGGAGGGTTGCCCGGTTTTGTGGGGATGCCGAACGGTTTTTTGTTACGTAATTTTAGAAGCATTTTTGTTGTTACCGGCGAGTTTTATAGCTAGGAGAGTTATACTGGCTATGGCTGGATATTTCATGATGTAAAATTTCTTTGACGAAGAATTACACAAATAGGAACCTATATAATAATATTTATTGAAATTGTATTTGCTCTCTCTCTCTCTCTCTGTAATTTCAGAGGCTCTTATATAGCATTCTTTGAATGTAATATTTTCATTTGTAGACAAAGAAAAAAGGGACAAAAGTTAAAGTTCTCGACATGCCCTTTCAGAAGACTGTAAAAAGCTTAGAAAAAAGGAGTTATTAAATATTATTATTACCTACCCTTGTTTTGCCACGTGAAGCACAACTACACTACGATACCTACCTAACATTAATACGGGAAAACCTTATTCGAAGAACTTGGAAGAATAGATGATAAGATGTAGTATACTATACAGGGTGGAAAAAAAAGACTGTGGTTGGAGGAAAAGTACCCTTAATAATGATGATGGCAAATTTTACGGAAAGGAAACATTCCTTTATTTTCAAAAATAATTGAAATCACCAGTTTGAGCCGGAAATCGAAAGTGCCCACTAAGTGTAAAATTGGGAATCTCCTTATTTTGTGAAGTATGGTTACAGTAGGAGGTACAATGGTTACTGAATGGTTTCAAAAGAGGCAAAATTTTAGATAATTTTTTGACGTTATTTCTTAATTTTCACATTTTTTAGCACATTCATGCATTAAAACAAATGTTCATCATCATCATCATCATCATCATCATCTCAGCCAGTTGAAACAAATGTTATTGACACATAAACACAATATTTGTTATTTCAGATGAAAAACCTGGAAAACCACATATTACTCCATATTACCCTAAAACTATCCAGAAACTGTTAATATAGCCAAGGGACTCACCTTTCCCGCACTCCGAGCAGACTTTATCCTTCTTCATATGCGTCCAACTGTGTATTTTGAGGTGGTCTTTCCGTTTGTACGACTTGAAGCATATTTCGCAGACATAGGGTCTCTCCGCGTGCGGATCCGTGGTCCGTATGTCGGCAGAGTCTGACAAGGAACCTTGCGAATCGCCGTTGTACTCGCTATTGTTTAACGAATCCAGATCCTGAAAATAAACCTTTAAATGGGCTACACAAATACACACACAAGCTACAATGCACTCTCACTTGCAGCATAATTTCGAATGAAACTCTTTTTAGGACGGAGGGGTGCGAATTTGAACTGATGATAATATTTTTTAAACTAATATTAATTACGAATACTCCCTCTATGATACGAGTACATATTCAAAGTCACCGGTGACTATTTGTATTTTATATTTATACAGATATTAATTTGTTAAGAGCGTGCGTTAGGCACACGCTCAATTAACAAATTTTAAATAATTTTAAAATTATTATTTTTTACAAATAACTTGTCGTATTCATATGCTTATGTTTGTCTATTACTTTATTGGTAAAACTGTGTGTTTATAAATATTGTTTTACACTATCAATAACATGAACTGCTTACTGCGTTGTAAGAAAGTCAACTAAATTGGTTCCGTAGCTATAATTAATAATCTGAGTTCCAATTTTCTTTGATTTGACTCGAACATGATACATTGCAGTTTTAATTGTGAGTACAACTAGATCTATTAAACTGTAGAAAAAGAATGGGACTTCTGGGATCGGCCTATCCGAAACCAGAACACTTCAAGCTCTTCGCTCTCAAAGACGCTACCAAACTTATGGCTTATGAGAGTAAAAAGATGGGGTTGCACAAAAGATCCGCAAGGGTCGTAGTGCTACTGGGAGAGGAAATTTTCAGCAGACCCCGCTAAGATAAGATAAATTTTAACGGTACACATGATAGATTATTAAAATTATTAATACGACCTCACTTTACAGGTAGGGTAGTTATACCATTTTACTACCTATTGAATTTTATTTCATATCTTTGTAGGCGTTACAGATAGATATCTACAGGATGGTAAACAACAATAAAATAAAATATCAACAAAAAAAAGAGCAGCTGTTTGATTCAAAACTTTGAGGTTGGTTTCATAATAAAAGTTACTTATATCGATGGGTTTTTTATCCTATTACGGTAGGCATGCTACACCTATCGATAGAATACTGAGACATTAGAGTAGTGGCATCAGTGTTCGACAGGAACAGGTCCTTTAATCATCAAAAGTAGGTGTCAGCAACTGAGTTTAGACAGACCACCTGCTTTCTAGCTGGCATTCCGTAAAATTGTGTCAAACACTAGGCCATAGTGTTGAACACAGGTTACTACGCTATATTGTTATTTGAAAAATTCCACGAGCGAGATTCGAACCCGCACCCCATGACATGCCGGGTCAGGTGCACTACCAACTATGCTATCGTGGCTCAATCCAACTCGACGAAATTAATCAACACTATCTATTCTTACTCTGTAAGCCAAAGGAGCCCTATTCAATGTCGACAATTGGGTTTTCAACATCCGAAATTTTTTCAAGTGTCTTTTTCATATTGTAATTGGTTCACAAGAATATTTGCGTAAAATTATATGTGAATAATTCCTTATATTGTTTTATAAAGTTTTCGCAAACACTACAGGGATATACAAGACGAAGTTAGCACCTATAAGCAATTGATTTAGTAATAAAATGGCTCTGATATCAGACAGACAGACTTGTCGAAACTATAAATTATTTACGACGGAACCCTATATGCATATATTTCCTTTCAATTTACGGAATCGCGGTATCTCTCAACGTGGAAGGCTGGCTCATAGTGTAGGAAATTCCTACACTCCCCGAATGATGTCATTTACGCGTTACGCGACCCAATAACTGCTCCTTTGAGTCAGGAGGGCGCAGTCCACCAGGATATTTATATAAACTGTGGTGCAGACCCTCTCCAATCATATCATGCGCGCTAGTTTACCACTTATTGACAAATAGTCCATAAATAGTTTGATATCTAACAAAAACATTTTCGGTTTCCTATACTTTTTTTTACGGTTTTTAATGTTTGTGGCGGTCGATCGCTCGCTTGTTTTCTTCGGCCCTAAGGGCCGGTTCGGACTTCGATAGTGGTATTTTTAGCTCGTGCATCTTTCCCCGCTCCAATCCAAACCGAAGCCCTTGGAGAATCTAGTGGGCACGGTGACACGCACTAGTGCGTGATGCCGTTCTCTCTAGAATACCTCTGAGGGTGATTCGTTTCACACGGCTTGAGAAACCCTCTCGCTGCCCCCAAAAAATCCCGGTGAAGCTGTAAATGCCAAGTGGCAATCAGAAAACTCTCAAAAAAATTGGGCATCTTCTTGGTGAAAGAATAATTAATGCGGAAGTATTTCCGTCTGGTCTTGTGGGTGGCACGGCAAGGATTTTTTCGTTTTATTTAAGAGGTATAACATTACTTTTATCGTTTTATTTTAGGTGGTAAAAATTTAAAAAATTGTATGACAATCAATAAATCGCTGCCTATTAAAGATAGGTGCCTAACTCAAAATCATGCTTTTCAGTACAGCCATTTAAAAAAAAGACAATATATTTTGTGCCATAAATTTTAGTAAAATTTACGTAATTTTTTTTTGAACCAGTTTATGAATTGGTGTATTTTTTTTCTTCTTTGAACATTATAAGTGGTAATCGAATTTGGTGTCTTATTCACAATAAACTTGGGATGTTCAGAGTATGATTTTACAATAAAGTGAAAATGAAACATTAGAATATTCAATTCAATTCAATTTCTTGTAAGATGGCTCTCTCTCTCTACTGTTTTAATAATTATGAAGAATGTTCATTTGACTTTCTGTACTGATACTTGATAATTTGATAATAGGTGACCTTTTGTTTTTTTATGGAAATTATCTAATGAATGTAACAAGGTACAATAATAGGTGTATGAAACAATAAATGCACGAAAGTGGAGTCGCAATATTATGCAAATCTAATGATAGCAGTGTGTAACCATACCTCAATGACGTCCATATCGTCGCCAGAGCCTTCTGGTTTCTCATCTTCATCCATCACCTCACTTTTGATGTCTAAGAGCTCTTGCTCATCTACAGAGTAGATGTTTTTTTCCAAAAACAGTTTGCTGTGGGTCTGCAGGTGCTTCTGGAGGTGGTCTTTGCGGTGGAAAGCTACAATACAGTTATAATTAGGGTAGGTCAGCCATTATCATTAGCGGTGGCGCATTCTGTGACGTAGCACAAAAATAACTTGGTTTTTATACTTTTTGTTCATCTACTCCGTACTGGAATACATTGATAATTTTTTTATGGACTTGTAAAGTATGATATTAGGGCCCAAAGTTGTAGTCTTTATTTTAGGAAGGGTCCAGCAGTAGTTTCCAGCTTCCATCATCATGAACGATACTATTATCATTTACGTTACCACTCTACTAAAACAAACATCAGATATTTGCTAACTTTAGCCTTTGAACTGCAGGGTTTATATGTATTACGTTAAATCAGTCTAAACTTATAAAGCACAAAGCAAATACCAATAAGATATTTTAACTTACATCTGTTACAGAGTGAGCAGACTTCTGATTTGGCAAAGTTATGAATGCTTTGATGGATATTGAGGTGTTCTTTTCGTTTGAAAGCCTTTCCGCATGTCTTGCAGATATGCGGCCTCACTTCCTGGTGCTCCATTGTATGCCGTTCTAAATGCTCCTTACGTTTCAGTCTAAAACACATTAAGGAACTAAGTCAGAACCCATTGGTTGACTCAGCACCATATACTTATGATGGTTACACTAAGTTATCACTTTGTTATTTAAAGTTTCACTTTTTTATTAATGTAACTTTGTGGGTGTGTCGAGTGTAACTGGTAAATGCTTATTATTATTACAACCAAGTAATTACAGGATGTGGTGTGTTATTATTATTATTACTAGTGGACCCAGCGGACTTTGTACCGCTTTGACAGTTTCCATTCATTCCCATGGGAATATTGGGATAAAAACTATCCTATGTGTTAATCGAGGTTATAAACTATCTGTATGCCGAACTTCATCGAAATCCATTCAGTAGTTTTTACGTGAAAGAGTAACAAAGATCCATCGATCCATACTTAAAAACTTTCGCGTTTATAATATTAGTAGGTTATTACATGGATCTCGTTCCATTGATTCATTTTAAAACACTAAAGGCATAAAAACATAAAAAGGCATTAGCATTCATAAACAGAAGATAAAGGTAAAATAGGCAATTTAAAAAGTGAAAATAATAATGGCTAATGCATTATTTATTAAGTGAATATGTACTTGATAATGTTGCTGGAATATAATAAAATAAATTGCAATTGTATAACTGGGCATAATTACATATAAAGGCCTATGACAAGTAATCCATGCACTCATCATACAAAGATTGCCCTACACTGTAATTATTATTCTATATATCAATGTCCACTTACCCAGTGCCGCAAATCCCACACAGGAACCTGTACTCCTTGTTGTGCATACACAGGTGCAGCTCCAACTTCTCCTTCTCTTCGTACCTAGCCGGGCATTCCACACAACAGTATTGGGTGACACCGTTAGCCCCCTTCAGAATAATAGCCAGTTTGTTCCTTGATATTAGGCTCCTCTTCAGGGCATACTCCATGAAATTTGGGTCAGTGTCTGATATGTTCATAATAGTATCTACAGACAAAACAAAATCTCGTTAATAACGAGTGCATAATGTCACTTGCAGCTATAAGTACTAACTTATGAACATAACAACAACAAAACTTTTAAATGTTACTTAAAAACTACCTTCAGCATTTACTTCCATTTTTAACACTGGTAAAATTTAAGTTATACTTTTGATGTTAGGCATAAAACTTTGGTAAAAGTTTCGACATGTAATCGTGGCGCGCGCCAAACTGGTAAAGGATCAAAGTAGAAGCTAAGCTAACGCGATCCCTACCCCTACCGGCGCACGTCGCCCGAGGCCCAACTCCCCTCCGCATAGGGGTGACTACCCTTTGTCTGCACATCCCTAACAAGGGGGACCCCACTACGGACCGTTAGAAAGGGTGGGTTTACCTTACCCTTACATTGATTTCAAACCGGCTACCTGAATTTTAACCCAACGATGAGTCCAACGAAATAATAACTTTGGCACTATTACTTTAATTACACGAGTAATCCAGTATTCGTAAGTTGTTACCGGCTAAAAGTTTACGAACTATTTCTCTTTCACTTGCCTTGTTTGTCAAGAGCATTAATTAATTGTTAAAACAGTATTTTTACAAACTTTTTCAATGTAAAGCATGTAGAATTATTTTACGATGACATACACACACACTTATTTAGATACACAACGCAACATAAAAAATTGTAAACATATACAAAAAAATATACAAAAATAATCACCACAACACGCTTCTACAAACAGCAGAGGAGAGTATTTTTACGCGATTGAGTTTGTGAAGTGAATGAAGTTAGTTGGTTATTTGGTCGTGGGGGGTGCGGTAGGTGGGGAGAAAAATGAATCAGATGACAGATGAGTGAGTAGGTAGAACCAAACCACAGATTAGACCAAATACACTGTCCATACATAACACTCCGCATTGATACAAAAAGAAATTTAATTCAATAAAATAAAATTTACTTTGCCGTTGAAAACAAACGAAGAAGTTATTTAGCAAAATCTCATTCGTTTAATATGGAGCTTACTATGATAGCAATAAGGATGATAATCATCAATCAAAGAAAATAACGAGCGATGCGCTTAGTTTACTAGTGCCAAGTGCAGCATCACTCATACCAGCTCATACCGTACTAAATAAATGAACATTTATCAAAATGTAGACTTTTATCAAAGTCTTACACCTCAGAATAATAACTAAAGCTATACAGCTTCATGGTCATTATAACTAGAGATGAGACGCAAAACGAAAGAGCAGTTTGTACAAAAGTACTTAAGTAAACATTAAAGACAGATAGTAACCTACATAAACTGCTCCAACAATTTAACAAAAATAAGCATAACGATGTAGCACCAGCAGAAAATTCTCTAAAAATGTAAGAGTAACATTCGTTTTTTTTATTGGAGAATAAAAATATGCAAATGAACATAAGAAATCGATTTTTACCAGTTCATTATCCCATATCTAAAAATCAGGGAGGCAAACGGTTAAATGCGGTCTCGCATGTTTATAATGTAAATAATATAATGTAATGTAATAACAATATATTTTCTTGAATCGTTAAGAGGCAGTCTTATCATACCGGTGTCATGTCGATATCATACCGGTGATTGATTACGTGCTTTATTCTGCTGAACTGCTCTACTGTTTTTGGATCGCATTCCTTTAACCATTTTAATGGCATTGACATTTGATATTGACAAAATAAAAAAAACGCGTTCATTCGGGTTCATTCTCAGAAGATTCTCATGGATTGGATCCGTGTGGTCCGAAACACGACTTGTAGCGTCTGAGCCTGAGGCCTGTGATGTGTTCTGTCTGCCGCGTGTGGTATGGTGAGCAATCTACTTCTTCATGGTAAGCACACATCTTATGAGTATATAACGTAGGAGAACAAACCAAACAGGGCGTAAATTAAGCTCTTTAATTTTTTTAATTAATTTAATTCTTTAATTTAAAACCAAACGCCTTCCTTTCCAACAGTAACGCATGTTATTGCTTCGCTTTCGAAATTTTTAATCATTTACTAACAGCAAGCGCGGATTCAGCACACAAAAATGGTTGTGGGTACCATAGACTATGGTATTGGGTACGGCGACCCAAAAATCGGCCAAGTGTGAGTCGTAATCAAAATATTTTTGTTTTTTGGATTTGGTAAGGTTTCAGCTGTGAATGTGTGCGTTTGTTGTGTGCTGCTCTACGTTCAGAATCACACACGCGCACGGTTCATTGCTAGTTTTTTTAGGGATTTAATATAACCATAGATAAAAATAAAGTAACAATAAAACATACAAAACGGATACATAATACATACATATACATTGAAACTCGTCCAGTTTTAAAATACAAATAGCACAAAAAATATCTTCGATCTCAGTTAAGGTTGTGGGCATGCCCACTGTGCCCACAACGGTGGATCCGCGCTTGACTAACAGCTTATTCGTCTTTACTCAAAAATAAAATAGTTGATAAATGTCATCGACGATATTAACAATGATCGCAGTTCGCAATTTCTACCAGCCCACAGTATTGAAAGTATAGAACTATAGCAATGTGTGTGAGTGTTATCGTCAAAGACGTTATGGTGACTTCGATCAACAATACACTAGATACCGCCTCACGAACTAAAACAAATCTCAAATATGGCACTGGCTGACTTTACTATAAATGGAGAAAAACTATCCTAAGTTTTGATAATTTCAACCTAATTTATACTTTTTTTGCAAGGAATAAAGCACAGTTTTGATTATTAAGACATTCACTTACGATCTTACGTCGAAAACGACAGAAAGAGATAAGAAATTTAAATAAACACTTGTGTATTTAAAAATATATACAAAGACCCTTTACATCCAAATTCGACCTTATAACATAAAAATAAAACAGCAAATGGCAGACACGAAATGTTACTTACTTCATTTCGAATTTTTGCATTATTGACTTTACTTGCTCCGAACAGAGTATTAGGGAGTCGCACTTAGTAATTTCGTTGGCCAAACATTAGCAAATGTTGGCGCGTGGGTTGGTTTTAAAAATTAAAGATTGTTATTTCATAAAAACAGTTAGGTATTTTATTATTTATGTTATGAAAAAGCATTTACTTACCGAAAGTATGATATTCCTTCCGATATATTTTTATTTCGATAGTTATTTTTACAGTTTTTGAATACACTGATGCATTGTGGTACGTCATCATGTTGGCGCAGTCAACAGCGAACTAAATAGAAATAAGACCCCACTTTGAATGTGAGGCGTTATTCGCTCGGCCGTTTTTGACACCCTGACCGGTTATCTAGTGTATTGTTGATCGAAGTATGGTGATCATTGAGAGCTGTTAATAAAAAGATAATAATGAACTTGAACATAGACAAGTTCATCACCATGATTAACGTTTACATAGATACACAGACGCTTTCAGGAGGCTTACCACAAGCTCGTATAGCAGTATTATTGCAGTTGTGAAAGCGAGACGCGTTTATCGGCGTATATACTCACGTCTCTTTTCCACAACTGCAATAATACTGCTATAAGAGCTCATAGTAGGGGCACAGGCCCAGACACAATAGAGTTCAATTGTACTGTGGTACCCAGATCACTCGAGTGGTTAAGGAATATAGGGACCAATAACTTCTATTTTGACTTAACGTCTGTCTCTTAAGTCTTCAAGGACTCTTCTTCTTCTTTTATTTATGGCATGTTTTGGGTTACCTACAGCCGTTAGCAGTGTGTCTCGGAACGCACGGAACGGACGAATGAATGAATGATATTTTCATTTCATTCATTCATTGAGTTGATTGAATAATTAATTAATTAATTTCAAACAAACTCAATTCACGTGGTTTCGTGGTTTACTGTAGGTAAAATAACTAGGTACCTAGGTAGTTATTTAAAATATTGTTAGTTTCACACATTCCTAATCTATTTGTATTATCAAAATGACTTACGAACTAAAACTGGAAGAACTTGCTATCAAACTTTTTACTGTAGATGCTGTTAAGTTTGGTGAATTTACCACTAAAAGTGGTATAAAAACTCCGGTTTATTTTGATTTGAGGGTTATCGTCAGTTATCCAGATGTAATGGTAAGGAATAAAAGAATAAAAATATTAGGTTAGGGTATCGCAAAGGGGGTGCAGGATATAGAAATAATTCGAGCAGAGAAATTTTTGTAACTATGTAGTGGCGACGGGGATAACTATATAGGTTAGGTTAGTTTAGTCTTGTGACCTACACGTAGCAGAGACCACACTTGTTACAAGTCCAAACTCCAATACAAAAAAAAAATTGTCTTTTTAAGGAACATTTTTTTTAACTTTTTTTTTTTAAATTTACCTATCTCTTTTTGAAAGCTATGATTTTCGGTATTTTGTAAAAAAAAAGTTAAGAGTGTATTTTTGGTGCACCCTCTTTGCGACACCTGGACCGACCATTAATACTATATTCTGATTACAAATAATTCCTATTATTTTTTAAGGAGTTGATATCCAACCTTATTTTCGACTTTGCCTTGAAAGAGCATAACTGTGATCATTTATGTGGTGTGCCGTACACAGCTTTACCGATAGCAACGTTGTTAAGTGTGCAAGCCAAAAAACCAATGCTAATGAGGCGGAAGGAAGCTAAGGCTTACGGCACCAAGAAAATGATAGAGGGCCATTACCAGACTGGTCAGTCGTGCCTCATCATTGAAGATGTAATTACTTCTGGATCCAGTGTCCTTGAGACTGTAAAAGATTTACGGAAAGAAGGTTTAGTAGCAGATGAAGCAATTGTCATATTAGACAGACAGCAAGGAGGTAGTGAGAACCTGGCTGCAAACAATGTGCAAGTAAAATCATTGTATACTATCTCAAAGTTTATTGAACTATTAGTGAAAAATGGCAAAATAGATAATAATATGGCTATGAAAGTAAAAAAATATTTGGGAGATACACAAGCACCCAAAATAGGTAAGAATACAGCTTCATCTTTTACCCAGTAATGATTATCAGCCTATAAACGTGCCACACCTGGGCTAAAGCCTTGCTGCATTAGCAATAGCATATGGAGAGGTTGGGTAATAACCAGACCACCCTGGCCTATTGCAGATTAGTTTATGTTACATTATGGTTAATTTAAAATATAATAATTTTGTTTTCCTTTTACAGATAGCTTAAAGGACCGCACACTTCTCACATATGAGAGAAGGTCAGAATTAGCTACAAACACAATTGCTAAACAGCTGTTTAGTATAATGGCTACGAAGAAAACTAATCTTTGTTTGTCTGTTGATTTAACCTCCACTGCAAGTATATTGGACCTCATTGAAAAAGTTGGAGAACATGTTTGTTTAGTGAAAACTCATGTGGATATAATTGAAGATTTTAATGCTGATTTTATTCAAAGACTCAAAAATCTAGCCAAAAGGTTCAATTTCTTGATATTGGAAGATAGAAAATTTGCTGACATTGGTAATACTGTATCGTTGCAGTACTTGAAAGGTACATATAAGATAGCCGAATGGGCAGACTGCGTTACTGTACATTCTTTACCTGGAGAAGGAATTTTAAAAGCAATAAATACTTCAAGCAATGGTATTAGCCAAGGAGTATTCTTGTTGGCAGAAATGAGTAGTGAGGTAATATTACCTTAATATTAATTAATGTCGAAGTAACAAAGTGTTGAAGTATCCAACCCTATTTTTTTTTAAATTACCTGAAATAATTAAATTTTACTCTGCTCATTTAGCACATGTAAGACTATCTTTGAAATCATAAAAATAGCAAGCTGTTCCATGCACAATGTAATATAACTTACTGACTTAAATTAATTTCAATGAAGTTTAATAATTTTGTTCTATTTTACAGGCAAACCTCATTACTCCAGATTACACAGCTGAAACTGTAAATATGGCTTCAAAATATCTAAACTTGGTAACAGGTTTTGTTTGTCAGAATAAAAACACATTTAAAGATCCAGGGCAAATACAGCTTACACCAGGTGTACAGTTAGAGTGTTCCAAGGATGGGCTTGGTCAAGTGTATAATTCTCCAGAGAAAGTGATTCTTGAAAAGGGTGCTGATGTAGTGGTTGTTGGAAGAGGCATTTTAGCAGCAAAAAGCCCTGAAACTCAAGCTGTTATCTATAAAGATGCTCTATGGACTAACTACTTGAAAAGAATTTCTGGTAAATTTGAATGAGCATTGTCTGAGAATTGCAGTTCCTAGGTTTTTTTTATTAAATGTTAGATCTATAAAGGAATGTTCATATAGGTATTACCTACTTCTACTTTTAATCAAACTGTGCTATGTATTTTCATTAGTGCCTATTGTGTAACATTAAGGACCAATTTTCCTGTGATATAATAAAATATGGTGCTAGTTATACCATTTAAACATTTCAGTGTTTTTCGTAACATTTACTTTAACAATAAGTCTAAACATTCCTATAGGATTTTTATAATAATAATTTTTTGAAGTTGCATACTGTTCTTTAAATCGCGCGATTTTGCGTATTAAATGATAATTTATATTATAGAATGTTGTTTTTTTCATATCTTCATATTTTTTTAAATAAAAACCACAAATGCTAACAACCTAATTAATTTAATAAGTATTTTTGTAATCTAAATCATCCATGTCAGGGACTTTCCCTGCCACGACCACGGTGCACACGCTGCTACACATGGCCATGATTCTTCTTTGCTAAAACTAGTTGGATTTTCTCTGATTTTCTTGGTTCAGCGATTGTGTTTTTCGAACTGCAGCATAAATAAATTAAAGTTTAATGTGTACTTAAGGTATTGACTTAAACCAGTGCAGTGGTGAGTAAATGAATATCTAATCAACCATCAATTTATAACTTTTTTGTCGCGTTTAATCACAAAATATATTTAAGACATGGCTGTATAGGCTAGATCCCTTTGTTTTTCTTACATTAACTACATAGGAGGACTTCTTGGCGGGAAAGTGAAGAGTCATGTCTGCGGTTTTGTTTTATTTTCTAAAATTTGTGTTAAGTCGAATATTAATGGGAAATAATGGTGGATTATTAACCGTTAAGTGTTCGTGAGTGTGCATGAGTGTTGGCAAATGAAACAAAACAGTGCAACGTCACTAATCAAATTCTCTCAAGAAGTCCGCTTGAGGACTTAGTAAAGCCCCACATCTTTACTGAGATACTCGAGGGGTTGGGGGTATATCATTTCTCACTTCTCATTTCCATTATCATTCATCATCATCATTTCCATTATCATTCATCATCATCTTTAGGATTATAATACTAATGAAATTAAGAAACTAATGACATGGCAGCATGGTCTATGACCTTAGCCGGTTCCTCAGAGAACAAACTATTAAAAAAAAAAAAAAAATTAACTACATAGACGAGTACAAAATGATTGTCAAACGTCAACAATAGATTTTGTTGTCATTTGTCAAAATGAAAGATTACCTACTAAAACCTTGCTTGAAAACAAAACAATAGATTTGAAATGGATTTTATCGTAAAAGAATTGAATATAGATAGTAAAAATATTTATCCTACAGACTCTTCAAGCCTTTGTACAGTAGTTGTTCATAATACATGGTTAAAAAAGTGGTTGAAAAACGTAGAAATTGATAATTCCGTGAACAATATAGATTTTAGCCTACAACCTGGTGAAAGTGTTCCCTACCCTTTTAGAAAAATATTTATCAGGGTATGTATAACTGTAATTGCTTATATTATAAAAGTTTTTAGTGATTTAGTATAGAAATGACTAATAATGTTTTAACTATTTTGTCTGGAATCAATGAAATGACTTATTGATTAATAAATTTTTCTTTGTACCTACTTAGGTCCTAAACAAAAAGATTTCTAAAGTTTTGCCACTACCACGGTATAAATTAAATGAACATAATGCAGAACAACCTCTCACTTTCTCACAACTGCTTCAGTATGTGTCCCAGAATAACCAGAGGAATTTATGGAAGGAGTCCTACAAGAAATATTGTCAGAATAATAACAGCAGTAAAGAGAGCACCATAGTTAACTTATTAGAGCATGACCAGCTACTGACTGAAGTGATACTCCGATTGTATGGCTGTAATATTATTAGGATTAAGCATGATGTATCAGGAAAACTTATAGAATATAAAGAGATTATACCAAATAAATATGTTTCTAAATCTTATGAAACTCATGTCAATTTACTAGCAGCTTTGTTTGTTCTAGAAACTGACAATAACTATTTTGTAATATACAATGAACACTGTGAACATAGCCTGCTAGACTGCCTTAACTTTAGCCCCCACTTAGTAGATATGAATTATGGCCGTGGCCTGTTTATAGTCTATCAGTTATTACATGTGTTCAAAGCTGTGAGTGACAGAGGATTAAGTTTGGGCAAGCTAACCTTGCAAGATGTTTACTTGTCAGAGAATTTATGGCTCCAGGTTTTACCAACTGTTACAAATAATGTGTATTGTTTGGATGCATCATTGATACATGAGCATAGTAAAAGCAAGAGCACTCCTATAGTTAGTTCGGACAGCCCCAGTCAGTTAAACAAAGAGGAGTGGTGTTGGAGGAATGATGCCGTTCAGTTGGAGAAGTTATGCATGCTCTGGGTTAGGGGAAGGATATCCAACCTGGACTATTTGTTACATCTTAATGTTCTTGCTGGAAGAAGAGCTAATGATCCTCAAGCACATATAATGGTGCCATGGGTAACAGATTTTGCTTCTAGATGTGGTAAGTGAATATAAAAAATATGTTAAGACCATAATTTAAATGAGAATCAACTACGAGTATAAAAGACATAATATGTACTTTTTTAAATGTCATTCAATCACATGATATAACTTCACATATTTAACTTTTTGTTCTGATTTTGCTGTAATCAAAATACCTAACAAAATATAATATAAGTATATATTGTTAGGGTTGTTTATGATTTAAACTTAAAATATAAATATATTTATATGTTCTTTATAATTTTAGGACGAAACTGGCGTGATTTGAGCAAGTCTAAATATCGTCTGAATAAGGGCGACAGACAGCTGGATATGACTTATGATGTCAGCAGTCCTGAACAAATTCCACATCATATTTCTGATGCCTTGTCCGACATAACCTGCTATGTTTACTTAGCCCGGCGGTATGTTAACCTAAACTGTGATTAAGTTAATATAATTAAGCCAAATAATAAAATATAATTTAGGCACAACACATTATACCAAGGGACAAGACGCTAGGTTTTGAAAACGAATCATAGTTGTTTAATATGATCTACTTATTTTGTCATATGCATAGTTAATTTTTACTGATGACGTAAATGAGCGAATTGCTAAATTTACATAGTGCGGCGATTCTTTACGCCGGACCAGTTGTGCCTTTTGTACAAGACACAGGTACGGTCTTGAGTGGAGTATTGCTCGCACATCTGGGACGGTTCCGCATAGTACCTTCTCGATGTCTTGGAAAGATTGCAGCGTCGCGCTGAACGCATTATCGTCAATGCAAAAGTCGCAAATACTCTCGAATCTCTGCAATTGCGTAGAGATGTTGCGTCACTCAGCGTGTTTTACCGCTTATACCATGGCGAGTGCTCTGAAGAGCTCTTTGGCCTCATCCCACCTTCTCCCTTCCTCCATAGGAGTACACATGCTGCTCTCCAGAGTCACCGCTTCACTGTCTTTAATATTCCATCGCGCACTAAGAAATTTGGTGACTCGTTTCTTTGTCGCACCTCCAAAACATGGAATATACCAGCACACATTTTCCCTCCATCCTACGATATTCGGTCCTTCAAACGAGGTGTGAAGAGGCACCTTGTGGGCCGGCAGAGTGAGGGTAACTGATGTTGCTTTGTTTTTTTTTTATAATTCGATAGGCTTGCATTTGACTACTATTTCACCTGATGGTAAGTGATGATGTAGCTTACGATATAACATGCTTGCCTAGAAGGTACCGATTCACTCGTGATTTGAAGACCCCAATATTATATTAGATAGGAAATACAGACTGAGGCAAGGAGTTACACAGCTTTGCGGTACTTAGGAAAAACGTGGACGCAAAACGCTTCGTACGCATGGGTGGAATCTCTACTGTGTAACTATGGCGTCGCGCGGTTTGTCTGGTTGTCCTGTGATAGAACGGTGATGGAGGAACCAAATTGAACAATTCCATTGCACACTCTCCGAAGTGAATCCGATAAAAAATCGAAAGACTTGCGACCTGGCGCCTTGTGAAACAGTTCGTCATCGTCAATGAGCCTTCTGGCTCTCCTGTCAATCGATTCCAGTGCTCCAAGTTGGCATTTGGCGGAACCATCCCAAAGTGTTATCAAAATCCCAATTTGCTACCATCTCGAGCCTCTGCTCGAGATGGTAGCAAATTGAAACAGAAACACCTCGGAAAGTAGGAGTCAGGGGGGCAAAGGACTCCGTTTAGCGGAGAATAGACACGCCTGTGGTTTGGTAGCGTTGAACTTGACCAGGTTCGCGTCACCCCAATCGGATATTTCCTTCAAGGATGAGTTCAAACGCTCAACCATGGTCTCTCTCTCAAAGACTGGATCTGAGCTCCACCAGTTCGTGCGTTGGATGTATAACTCTCTAAGACAGTGCTGTCATCTGCGTACCCAAGTATACCGGGTTTTAACAGGTCATTGATGTGCAGCAAAAAAAGTGTCGCAGAGAGTACTGACCGCTGTGGGACGCTATAAACGCTGGGCGTTTATCGCAAATTGATCGGATGAGCAGCCATCAATGACTATTCGAGTCGGTTGATCTCGCAAGATATCTGAAATCCAGGCACACAGACTAGCAGGTAAGCCATATGATGGAAGTTTATTGATAAGACCGTCGTGCCTAGCTCTGTCGAAAGCCTTAGAGATGTCCAGGGAAACGGCAAGTGTTTCTCCGTAATTCTCAATGGCCTCGCTACAGATGTGTGTGACGTATGCTAGAAGGTCTCCCGTGGATCGATTTCGGCGAAAACCGTATTGACGGTCAATAAGGAGATCCTTCGCTTCTAGATAAGTCAAGAGTCTGTAATTCAAAACACGTTCCATAGTCTTACAGATAATGGAAATGATTGATCTTGTAGTTGGCGGGTTCGTCACGACTACCTTTTTTGGGCACTGGTTGAACGTTAGCCAACTTCCATGTTTTTGGCACTATACTAGTCTTCAAGGAAAGACGAAAGAGGCGTGTCAGAATTGGTGCCAGCTCCGGCGCACATGTCGTCAGGACTATAGCTGGAATCCCATCCGGTCCGCTAGCTTTGTTCACGTCAAGATTGCGTAGTTTTTTACGTACCTCGATCTGGCGTATGCGGATTTCCGACATGGTCGTTTCGCAAACCATTGCGCTAGGGGGTACGGCACCACCAGCATCAAGACGCGAAGATTCCGCAAATAGAGTGGCAAATATATTGTCCTTCTCAGTAGCGGTGTGCGCCAGCAGCCCATGCTGGTTTCAGCAGTGGAGGAAGAGAGGGCCGACAGAAGTTCGCTTCAACCGACTTGGCCAGGGACCAGAACGATTTGCTACCCGAGGGATATGCAGCCAGTCTGTTCCCAATTCGGCTAATATGATCGAAACGAGCCTTCTTTTGCGCCTTTTTGCTTGACTTGGCGGCTCGGTTAAAGGCTTTCTTCTTTTCACGGACGTCCACGGTCTTGGAAATTCGAGCGTCAGCCCAGGCTAGATATGCTCCATGCTTCAGTGCTTCCGCACTTCGACATTTGACTCCAAACTATGGGCGAGTTTTACTGTACAGAGAAACATCAGAGAACGGAATATAGTATTCCATTCCTTGACGCAAAACTTCTGCCACAGCTACTTCACAAGTCGAGGGATCGCTAGAAGAAAAGCAGGACTGCCGCCAAGGGTAGGATGCAAAGAAGAACGCATCTCATCCCAATCAGCTGACCCGTATCGCCATACCCTTCTTGTGCCTCCTTGATTAGATTGAGGCATTCCCTTTACGGTAAATGTTGATCTGACGCGACTTCACGCGAGCACTTTGTTGATCCGAAAATGCACTTTACGGTAAAGTGATCTCTATATTATATATTTAAGTTATTCTAAATTAGTTCTAAGGTTACTAGTATCAGGGTTATAGGTAAATATTTAGAAATAACTTATGTGTGCCCGTAATTGTAACAGAACTCCAAAGGAAGTGTTGTGCAAATACGTGCGCAACAAGTGGGTGCCAGCAGAGTACCCGGCTTCTATCCAACGCATGCAAGAATGGACCCCAGATGAATGCATACCGGAGTTTTACACAGATCCTACAGTTTTTAAGAGCATTCACGAGGACTTACCGGTAATATTATCAACTAGAAATTTATCTATTTTAATCATCCCAAAGATCTAAATAAACAAACGCACTTACAATTTATTGCTTGTAATTTTCTAACGATTGATTATACACAAGCTCGCACATCTCAGACTCAGACTTAAAACTATACTCACACAAACTGTAAAATTTCGTCAAAAGACTTTGAACTTTATGTCTATGGCATATGGTTGGATATTTTGACAGTGTGTGATGTGCAGACGTATCTACATACAATAATAAATTGTTGACTAATGACTAAAAAAAAAAACAGAAATGTTGAAAAAATTTCCACAAGCAGGATTTGAACCTGCACCCTTCTGAGATACCAGGTCAGGTGCTCTCCCAATTGAGCTATCATGGTTCTAACCAGAGTTGGGCGTAATCAACTACTTTTTTAATCAGATTAATAATCTGATTGAAAGTAATCATGATTACTTTTAATCAGATTAAAGTAGTCGTGATTACTTTTAATCAAGATTAAACATATAATCTTTAATCTTGATTACAGTAATTAGTAATCTAAATTACATGATTATTCTTAACTAAGTTTATATGAATTATGGTTTAGAAATTAATGAAGTTTGCCATTAATTATCACAATTTGTAGGTATGCATCTAGAAATTGAGTGGTTGGCTTTATTGTACTATAAATTATACCTACTACGTAAGACGCGCGGTAAGGGTGCGGAGGACAGGGTATTGTACGATCACCGGCTAGCCAATCGCCGCGTCCGCATTGTCGATAGTCGACAACTGCACACGCGCCATTTTGTTCAGTGCGCAACAGTCAAACGAATCGAGCGCAAGGAGACGATACGAGACGACGTAATTCTTTTATACGTGATCGAGTATTTTTTTTAAGTTTGAAAGTATCGAGTACCAGAAAAATTACCATGCAGCAGATTTTTTGCGTAAAATAATTATTCTAAAAGCACAGTGTATGAAACTGATAAAAAAATAAAGTTCTTTTATTTTTTAACGTTCTGACTGTTGGTTTTATTAATCAATCATAAAAGTAATCAAGATTACGATTACAGATTTATAATCATTAATCACCGATATGATTACATTTTTGATTAATTTCTGTAATCTGTAATCGTGATTGAAGATTACAAATTGTAGTCGTAATCCTTAATCATTAATCTGATTACTTTTTGCCCATCACTGGTTCTAACCAGCCCGCCGAAATTATTCAACACTATTTACTTTTTCTGCGTGTGAAAAAATTTTTTCAACATTTGTGTTTTTGTAATTTGTTTCGCAACAAAATTTGCGTTAAAATTATTTAAAACATTTTAATGACTTTATTTTTGTTTTATTTTTATTTATTGTGAACAACAAACAATGACAAAATGTGTCTTAAAATATAGAACCTTACTAATTTTGTAACGAACATCGTTATTTTATATAAACAGGACTTAGGGATACCGTCATGGGCGACCTGCGCCGAGGACTTCATAACCAAACACCGAGAGGCTTTGGAAAGCACGCACGTGTCGGACAACCTCCACCACTGGATCGACATCACCTTCGGCTACAAGCTGTCCGGGGCGGCGTCGGTGAAGGCGAAGAACGTCTGCCTGTCGCTGGTGGACGGGCACACGACGCCGCGCCGCGGGATCACGGTGCAACTGCTGACGGCGCCTCATCCACCGCGCGGATTCCGCCCGCCGCCGCCGCAGCCGCCGCGACTGCACTGGACCGCGCCTAGGGATGCCAGTAAGATACATTCAGACACTACTTAACATCAATAAGATTCTATGTTTATTAATACATGTCAAACATATAGCTTCTGGGTTTTTTAGGTGAAATGTTTTTTTTATTTTATGTATAAGTAAGTATTTGTTCTGTTTGTTTTTGTTTTAAACTTCATAGTAGCATGTAATAAATTTAAAATCATATTTAGCAATATTATTCGGATATAGTATTATTATATTATAATATAATATTATTATAATGTAAACCCAAATTACTAGATTTAGTTTTTATTGTATTACTTTCTTTCTGGTCGTCGGATTCCGATACCCTTAGTATTATATTCTTATGCATGTCATGGCAACCTATAATTAAGGCAACACCTAGCTTAGAAAATGTTAAATGTAAGTTACTAGCATGTTTAGTGTTTGATCTTGTTGGTTGTTCAAATAAATAAATAAATAAATACGTGAAGCGAAAACTTTCTGCCCCTTTTTAATCACATTGCGCGCATATAGCAGTGTGACATTTTGTATAGTTATTATAATAATATGGAAAAGAATCCCAAAAGATATGTTTTATGTATAATAAGCGAAATATATACATTGTATAAACATTGTATATTGTAAATGCTTGATTGCGGTAAGACGTAAAATGTTCTTAAACTCCATCATGAAATCGTGGTACAATCCTCAGAGCCCCGTTAGAGTCCTGACGTGAACTCATAACTAAAGGCACGCGTATTAGCATTTTGGATGGGTTAACAGGACTAGTAATAATGTATTAATATAATAGTGCATTAATTTGGACGTAAAAACTCCTTTAACCCATCAACCATATTAACAACTAGCGGCCCGCCCCGGCTTCGCACTTTTATTTTTTTTATATAGCCTTCCTCAATAAATGGACTATTCAACACAAAAATAATTTTTCAATTCGAACCAGTAGTTCCTGAGATTAGCGCGTTCAACCAAACAAACAAACTCTTCAGCTTTATAATATTATTAATATGATTACAATAAATCAGTACCTGAGGAGCTCGATGGCGCAGTGGTTAACGCGCCCGGTCTGCGAGTGTTGAGGTTAAGCAACTTTCGCAAAGGCCGGTCATCGGATAGGTGACCAAAACTTTATCATCTCGAGCTCCTCCGTGCTTCGGAAGGCACGTTAAGCCGTTGGTCCCGGCTGCATTAGCAGTCGTTAACAACCATCAATACGCACTGGGCCCGCGTGGTGGTTTATGGCCCGTTCTCCCTATCCATCCCATAGGGAAGGCTCGTGCTCCAGCAGTGGGGACATAAATGAGCTGATGATGATGATGATGATGAAATCAGTACCCAGAAATATCTATACTCATTGACATTACCATGCATGCAATATACCTGAATACATATAATGTTGATAACTGTTTTTGTCTGTCCACAGAGAAAATAGTGAAGCAAGATAGTTCAGATTACATGACTGACGACGAGGAAGAGTCTACCTGCCTTCCGCAGCACGTGTCCCGGCTGAGCGTGCCCTCCCAGCGAGTGCGGTCTAGCCACAAAAGCAGCACCCGGGCGCGGTCTCTCTCCAAGAGCCAAGCGCCTGAAGACGTTGCTCACGTTGTCCGGGAAAGCAGAGCCTCCTCCCACTCCCGACATTATCGAGTTCAACGCTCAGAACTCGGCAAAGGAGTTATCTATCTACCGAAGGAATTTAATCCCGTCGCCTCAATACAAGCTTTAGAAGCCCTAGACCATTTCAAAACAAAATGCTTTTTTAGCAAAGCAGAAGATAAGTTAAAAGACACTGTCACAACACTCAACCACTTCCCCATGCAAGAAGAAGTTCAGAGAACTAATATTGCCACCTCTCAAGAAGGTTCTGACGATACTGCTTTCATCAACCACATGTTCCTCGCTTCGTATGACCAGAGCTATTTAAAAAGGTTTACACAAGATGCGCATCTAGAATCAGTTATGAAGGAGAGAAAAAACAGATCGTTTAATTCAAGATACACGACTGATGCCAGTGTCTACAAGCAGTTCGTAACGGAGAGTCGTCGGCATGATATGCTGGTCATTGGGTGCCTTATCGTTGAAATATTCTTGCATCAATATATGCGGCCTTTAAGAAGGCCGAGTGATAGCTTTATAGAGCGGTTTAATAACTGTAGAACCGTCTTAAAATATAACTTTAATGCCTTGCCGAAATGTGTGAGCTATATCACATCACTATTGTTAAATGTTCAGCCTATTAATCTAAGTTATAAAAATGAGTTAATACCAAAAGATGAAGTTTTTAGGAAGATCGTAGTCACAGGGAAAGGGTTACCTCCCCCGACGCCTTCGCAATTGCTGCAACCTTTACTGATGCAACACTTGATACCGTTCCCACAGACATTCAACACTTTATACAAACTGGTAAGCACCCTTCGCGAATACGAACTGACGAGCAACGAATTAAATATATTGTTCATGTACGAATGTGATGGAATACAATGTGAAAAATATCAGAATGTTGACAAAACAAAGTTGCAGTTTAGTCAAAGAATAGCTGAGGGGAAAATACAAGCCTGTGTGACGCATTTAGATGTACTTTTGGGCCAACTTAACTGCTACAACCAGTTTGATGTCCTAGACATCTTCCTAATGCATTACATAGACCTTTTAAGAAATAAAGACACGTCAGTTTTAGCCGCTTGGTATTTGTTCGATACAGTAAGCAAAGCGCTAGGGCCGGCCGCGACGAAGAAGAAGCTTCTGAAACATATTCTATATCTCTATGAGGACGACGAGGTGTTGGGTGAAAAACAAGAACGGCATAAGTTAACGGACATCGATGCGTCTGTAGAAGCGTCAGGAATGACCAATAAGCAAAAGTTCGTGAAACTATATCACAACATTTTTCTTCTACAGTTGATGGTCAGACTTGGTCTTCAATGTTTTCTGGACAATTTCACTCAACATCTCGTAGAAGCGGTTGGCGGGTACAAAGACGATCACTCAGAGGTTGGCACTCCTGGCCATCTATGTCATAACAAATCGAACGCCAACAAGAAACCTAGATATTCAGTTGACAATGTAAAACATGCATTATCGACGACAACCGACATATTTTCCCCAGACACATCATATGGATCGGAGCACGTTGCGACACCTAGTGTAGAAAAAAATACAGCAGATGTTACTGAAATGAGAGAAAAGGACAGTGATGCAAGAAGTGACGGCGACTTGTTTCATTTTGAATGCGACAAAGATAGGTTACCCAGTCAAAATAGTAGAAGCAAGTCGCCGGCAGAATCTATTGACTCGTATCATTCCAATCCTTCTTATGAAACGGCGATGCACTCCCCGTCGCCATCAAAAGACGTATCCTCTCCAACTTCCTCAAAATATTTCACTCCCCATCCAAGAGACTTAACTGTGATAGTAAATAATCCGAACAACGAATCCATACCAGAAACACCAAGAAAGACTATGTCACCTACGATAGACATTCCCACCAAACCTATGTTCACCAGCTACTTGCATTTCGCTGAAGAAGACTCTAAGCTAGATGAAGTAGAGGTTCGCAAGGAATCTCGTGTGCGCCAAATCAAAAGCCTCGAGTTTAGCAGAAACCTTGAGGTATACCAGTCTCAAACTTCTCGTAGCTGCTCTGATGTAGATGTAAGCGAACCAAGTAAAGATATGACGCCTTGTAAAATATCGGATATGAGTTCGGAGAGCCTCATATGGCTGGCACACAGACTGGGCCCAGTACTTACTTGTAGATATATTACTAGGAATTTACTGAAGATGTTGACTCTGTGCTATATTGGTAAAGAGAATCTCAGTTTGTGGCAAGGAGATGAGGAGAAAGATGAGTTTGATGAGATATCCGTTGTGGAGAGTCGTGTTGTAGGCGACAGAAATGCAATGAAAGTTATCAAGTGCCTCACCTCAATCGTAGGTAAGATGATTTATTAAATTACTTTCTTAAAAACTGCTTTTAATCTAAAGATGGTTATATTCTGGTGTCTATATTTATCTGCAAAGTACATTTGATTGTTTTTAATCGGTTCCGTTCCGTTTTACGCTCTGTGATCTAACGGTATCTTTGGTCTTGTAGTGTGACGCTGGCGCCGGTAACATAATTCAAAATTCAAAAAATTCAATTTGATGTAGCTGATTTTTTTTTGAAAATTTAAACATATTTTATTTTTCTTTCTTTCTTTAAATTCACAGATTAAGCCAATACTCTTAAATTGTAGCAATGATGGAGACCTTTGCCCAGCAGTGGGTCAGTATAGGCTAATTACTTATTTAACAAGTTAAGGCGAAGGGTAAGGCACACTAGCGCCACCAATTGATAATCTGACAATTATTAACTGACCGGATCTTTTTTTAAACATTGCGTACCGTCCGACAACAGGAAAGCATCCATAGTATTTATTTAATATTTGTGCACTATTTTTTGTTGCGTGTTTTATTCACAAAACGTGCTATCGCATTTATTCACAAACAATGGCCACTGTTGGTGTTAGCGAATCAATACAAAAACAAACCTAAAAGTAGTGCACAATTATTAAATAACAGATGTTTGCCTAGTGTCGGATGGTCCGCAATGTTGGAAAAAAATCTAGTTTAGCAGTTATCAAATTAGCGGCGCTAGTGTGCCTTACCCTTCGCCTTAATAATAGGTATGACACAGAATGTGCACTTTTCATAACGGGCACTTCTCAATGAGCACTTCGCAGATTGTGCACTTTGTAGAATATGCACTGTGCACATTCTGCTTCAAACAATTTCAAACATCATCATCAGCTCATTTTATGTCCTCACTGCTGGGGCACGAGCCTTCTTATGGTTGGATAGGGAGTACGGGCCATTAACCACCACGTGGGCCCAGTGCGGATTGGTGGTTGTTAACGACTGCTGAAGCAGCCGGGACCAACGGCTTTACATGCCTTCCGAAGCACGGAGGAGCTCGAGATGATAAATTTTTGGTCACCCATCCGATGATCGGCCTTTGCAAAAGTTGCTTTACCTCAGCACTCGCCGACCGGGCGCGTTAACCACTGCGCCATCGAGCTTTTTTTCAAACATATGTTGACCTATTTGTTCTTCTGTTTCAGCAATGTACGGCGAGCAGCTGATAATATTCCAGTACTTGCCCCACCTGGGCGAGCTGATCGCGTCGTGTCGCCGGCGGCTGTCGGCGCCGCTGGAGGGCGGCGTGGTGGCTTGTCTGCAGCTTATAAAGTATCTGCTGCCGTACATGTCCGATGTAAAGGTCATGGAACAGCTGTTGGTAAGATATTTGTTTTCGAATAGCCACACTTATCCAGCTTATGAATAATAAAAATTAATAAATAATATTGTTATTAGACGGTCACTGCAGCCTTTTGAGATTGAGAGATTTAAGAGAGAAAGAGAAATAAAGAGAAAAAAAATACTCCGCTCCGCTTTCGCTAACACTGATGATGATGATGATTCTTTCGGCTGATTTCGGCCATGGTAACACTATGATAGATAGATATATGCCACGATAGCATGGTTGGCAGTGCACCTGACCCGGCATGTCATGGGGTGCGGGTTCGAATCCCGCTCGAGGAATTTTTTCAACACTATCTTTTTTCAAACTAATTTGTTAGCAACATATTTGCATAAAATAAGAGACGAGACGTTAACTCCAAATAATTTATGTTTACACATGAATTAACACTGTGTTCGTTGTTGTTTTCGCCAGGACACTTTCCTCAAGTCAATCCTGCAGCCAGCGCTGCGCCTAGCGTCGACCAGCCGCTGCTCGTACCCCAGCGGCGTTGCAGCGAGATCAGCGCTAGCTAGAAAGCTGCTGGAAGCGCTGCACGTGCTAGCGCTTCGGATTGGCCCTGAGATGACGCGCAAGCACCTCTGTGTGCATGCCTTGCAAAGGTTGGTATGATCTTTTGTAACTTTATAAAATTTTGTATCATACAGTGAAAGAGAGAGAGAGAGAGATAGAGAGGGGGGGGGGGAAGAGAGATAGACAGAGAAAGAGATATTTATTGCACAAACATAAATTAAAATAAAATTTCCATCTACGGGAGCTGATACTGATAATTCGGACTAGGTGCCCTACCAATAAACCCATCGTGGCTCCATAAGATTCGTGCAAACTTATCAACACTGCCTAATTCATTTGTGAGCCAGAATTTGTTAATAATAATGACCACCGGTAGCTTGGGCCCTGCCCCGCTGCTGGTGGTACTCTAGGATTTGGTTTTTATAATGTTTTATTGTTTTTATATTAAAATATTGTAAAAATCTAGTTTTAAGAAAGAAAATAAATAAAGAGAATAATAATGATATATTTATTTCGTACACAGTCCATAAACTTGGTAATACAAAATACTTATATAACTATGTTAGTAACATTGGGGTGATTCATTATTTATTTGTATTAACGGAGATACGGGTCATGTGTACAGTGACCCAGTGTATCAGTATTGGACCGTCACAGCGGTCTGCAATCGCACTCAGGCTGTTGGTGCTGCAGCGGACTCTGTGCATCAACGAGGCGACTGTTGCGTATTATAGCATAGAAATCTTTTATGCGAGCCTCCGCGAACATTCCCGACGCGCTACAGAAACGCGACAGCCCCAAAAGATGCGTATGACATGGTAGTTGACCCACAGGCTGCACGAGTAAATCGATTGACAGTATGCTTATATATTATATTATTATTAAACTAGCTGTGCCCCAAGGTTTCACCCGCGTTATTTGGCTCTCAAAATAAAATGATTTCCCGTTTTTGCTGCTCCACTCCTATTAGTCATAGCGTGATGTAATATAGCCTACAGCCTTTCTCAATAAATGGACTATTCAACACAAAAATAATTTTTCAATCCGAACCTGAGATTAGCGCGTTCAACCAAACAAACAAACAAACTCTTCAGCTTTATCATATTAGTATAGATAAAGTCTCTTTCACTTCTTTGGTACATTGTCGTGCAAACTTGCGGGCCAGCATATTAGATCTTACTGCCAACGCCATATATCGAGTGGCAGTTTATTTACCGTTTTTTTTCAATTACAGATTCTTCTTAGCTTTCGACAAAGCGACGGGAAAGACTGAAAATTGGCCAAAACAGGACGAGGCAAATACTGATAAGGTAAATTGTATTTCGTGTACATATGATATTTATTTATTTACTTATTTATTTATTTATTTATGGAGTACACAACAGATGATAGTCAACATTAACATAAAACAGCAATTATAATAGAACAGTGCAAGACCGACATCCGGAAAACTTGTACACATAGCTAATCATGCAGATGCGAAAACAATGGAAATAATACATACAATAAATTTAAAATTAAATAGAACTCTAACACATGTTATCTAACACATGTGATATACCGAGACTGTTTTTATTATCTTTATATAGCTCAAAAGCATATAAAATTTAATTATTTGGTAAAATAGTATGTAACGTTTAAAACTTTTAGATAAACGCTGCATACCTATTTCAGTGTAAATGAATCAGAGGAACGTTAATTTCATTATGCGTTGTGTAAAAGTCGGAACTGTAACTTATGTGACTACATTGTTTTTTTGCCCCCTGATTAGAGTTGTAAAACAGCGGTTGTTATCGGGTAGTTATCCAAAGCAGCCGATAATAACGTATAAACAGCGGCTGACAACCGGCTGCTTCTCCGACTCAATGCCAAAAGGTCTTATAATTTTTTCAGTCAGTTTATTTATTTCTTTTTTGTCTTTACCTAAACGGTTTAAAACGTTTCAAAACGGTTTCACATGTTTACCTACGACGTCTATTTCGTGTTTCGTGTTTTTGGTATTATGTGATCGGCTCATGCAATATGAAACATTAAACACAAAAGTTAAGTATTTCGAAATAATATCGACGCAACTAAGAAATAGGAAA